>JAUZNJ010026753.1:0-16662 GCA_034780135.1 Jordanella pulchra | reverse complement strand
CCACAGGCTAATGGAAATCATGAGGAGGTTGCAAGGAAGTCGGCCACAACCAAATACCTCCAAAGGGTAAGACAAGTCCTGAGAAGTCAACTTAATGGTAAGAACAAGGTCCAGGCCATCAACATGTACGCACTGCCAGTCATCACATACCTAGCTGGGATCATAAGCTGACCAAAGGTGGAGATAGAAGCCACAGAGATCAAGACCAGAAAGCTCCTTACCATGCATGGAGGGTTCCACCCCAAGTCCAGCAGCCTGAGACTATGCACTAAGCGGAACAAGGGAGGCCGGGGACTAGTGAGCATCAGAGCCACTATCCAGGATGAGACACCCAAACTCCAAGAGTCTATCAAGAAGATGCCCTAAAGGATGAACCGCTAAGTGAATACCTCAGACAACAGAAACACGATGAGAGGTGAGGGGTAGAGGAGCAGACAACATGGAGGGACAAGCCCCTACATGGCGCATACCACTGTCAGATGAAGGAAGTGGCTGATATCAAGAAGACATATCAGTGGCTGGAAAGCGCTGGACTGACAAAGCACGGAGGCACTAATCATGGCAGCACATGGTAGAAGTCTGGTAGGAGACCCGAGCTTGAGGATGATACAGATACCACCCTACAAGGGTGAGAGAGTGATTTTATGATTTTTGAGACCTCTGCATCATCAGTGGGATATTTTTACTCTTGAGAACCCGACTTAATAAAACAGAAATATGTAGGGAACAGAAAATGTATAAAAGATTATACGGAAATGCCTAATGTATCAACATTTATGCAAATAATGATCGAATTTAACTTATACCATTTTTTTTGTTTCGTAATTTTTCATACAACTCAATGACAACTGTTATATAAAAAAATCAGAATTTTCAGTCAATTATTTTATGGTTCGGGGTTGAAAGGATTAAGTTTGGTTATTACTTTATTATGGAATACTGGCACAAAAATAGTCAAATGTTACTTGGATAATAGTTGTTCATAATGGCATAAAAGTAGGGAATAATGATAACAGTTTTAGGAATTAATTGGATGTGGATACTTTTTTTTTGTTTTTTTACTATGATACGTTCAACAAAGCCAAACTCCAAGGCTGATTTCAGCTGATTACAGCCAAACAGAAAATCTGGAAACCGCAGAAATTTGTAAAGGGAAAAACACTTTTGTGACATTTTAGTCTTATTCCTCTTAAAGTTTTTTCTTTTTTTTTTTCTTTTTTAAAAAAAAGAAGTTTCAAAAGAAGTTTTTTTTTTAGCCTCCACTTGATCAGAGGGAGTCTGGGACCTCTGTTAAAAACGCAAAAAACTTACTTTTATTAGAGGTAACTGCATCTGGCACTGGCTGTTTAAAATAAATGTATCAAAGTTTGTTTTGTTAAAATGTTATCCCTAGTTTCTCATCAAAACACATACACCAAACATGCAACTGTAACTACTTTTTTCACAATTTTGTTAGATTTTTAGGTGGCTGCTTAAAATGTAACATGTACTTTTCTAGCAACAAGCCTCTACGAGACTTTTGTGCCACAAGATAAAAAAGTTTGACATAGAAAACCTCACAAAAACCAAAGTGAGTCAAAATAAAAATAAAAAGTTATAATAAGGAGTAAACCAAGAAAAAAACAGTTATAATTAGGGATGAAAATGAGAGAGCAAGAATCTTTTCTACAGCTTTTCTCTACACAGCTTCACAAGACATTTTAATATAATTCAACCCTTTATTCAGGCTATATAGGAGGCCTTATATAGGAAGGTGGCGATCTTTGTTTTTAATCAACCAATAGCATTTTTTTAATCTCTAAAGCTGGATCTGGAAAGTTTAATTTAAACATTGCGTATCTAAAACACAAAGCAAGCAAAGACTGACAGATTAAAAAGCTTTGTTTAAGAGCATCAAGCAGATTGGTTTTATTTTTGTGAAGCTACTTATAAGATGGAAACAAAAATGTTTTTAGCCAACTAGCAGTCAGAAAACCTTGTTGTAAAATATAGTTTTGTGCTTTATATCCGTCATCACATTGGCCCTGGCCTCTTCTGGTTCTGTCAATAACATGGCAGGTTTTTTTTTCCTCTTCAGCAGATGGCATTTACTTGTGCAACGTTTAATCAAATCAGAGGACTCCACAATTTGAAGTTATTCAGAGAAATACTTTTAAAGTTCAAAACTGGCTCCAACTAAAGTTTCTTTTGTACATAGAAGTTGTTTGGCAATGTCAAAATCAACAAATACATTTCATTTGAGAGTGGATCTTGTCACAAAACATTTAATACATCTTCTGGGTAATAAACCAATCCTTGAAAGCTAACCTGTTAGCAATTGTTAAATGACGAGGTTAGAACCTGATTAACGTTTTTTGTTACTCAGTAGTGAAATTTAGTTGTAATTCCATGTTTTTACTGGTGTAGGTAAAAAATGTCATCATCCAACTTTCTTTCAGGTGCAGGTTACAAACTCAAAATGTGTAAAACAAAACAACAACAAAAAAAGCGACATCCCAGCTCTATAAACCATTTTTGGACGTCTGTATTTTGCCAGTTTTTTAAAGTTAGAGTATAATACATGTTTTCTCCTTAATGTACGGCTCATGAAAAGTTTTTTTTCCTTATGTATTTGTTCTGTTTCAGTTTTTTTCCCAACCTAAACATTTTATATATTGCAATGTGTTACAAAGACCAGAAATACTAAAAGATGACAAGAACTTATCAGAAAAATATCTTCTGATTAGTGTCTCTACACTCTACATTTATCTTTATTTTGAAGCCTAGTATTCCATATTTTTGTGTCAGTTTTTAATAATAATACTTAGATCTTTGCTATACTTTTTAAATAGAGAAAGATAATCTGTGAATGAACACATCCTGTACATTTTTTGGTTTGTGATTAAAAAAGCTCATCTTGCAGAGTAGCAAGTGGGCATCAATTAGCAGATGACTTGGATTTTGTTTACAATTGTTAAGCAAAAACCCAGATAAATATGCCTCTTTGTTAGAGCAACCCTAAACTTCCTGAAATGGTCATTGGTGCATAACACTGGCAAAAAAGCAGAAGGAAACCATCTGCATTGGGATTTATTTGCAAGGTGGTGACATTATCATGCTATGGGGAGGCGTCTCTTCATAGGAGATAGTGGAGCTGGGGTAGAGTTTATGAGACGATGGATTGGGTTGAAAGAAAATTGATTTTTTTTTGTAAGAAAAGCAAATATAAACGTGCCAACCTCAATTTCATTTCTCTTGATGCTGGTTTATATCTTTTCTATATAAACCCTAAACGCCTTATTTGGGAATTAAAGCATTTTGCAGCAGACTGCTGAAATTTCTAGTTTCAAGCAAAACCTTCTTAAATATGAAATCCTTCCCAAATCCCAGTGTTAAGACTTTTAAGTATAATAAAATGTTATGTTCTGTATGACCTTGCAGAAACCCTGATTTATGGCCTTGGATCACAGTACAATTAGTAGCAATAAAGCTGTTAAATCACTTACAGCTCCCACTTGGCAAAAAGCATCATCGTGTCATTTTGATGGATCCATCAAAAGCATTTCACGCAGCCAACGGTATTTTAGCACCCCTGCAATAAAGTGTCTGAGCAGGCAGCGACTGTTGTTATCGGAGTTTGTTGTTTTTATGTCTACTAATGGGGTTCAGCAAGGCTCTGTAAACGACCCGCCTTTTTTACTCCATTACTTATTGAAGCTGGTCTAGAAAACATGACTTTCTATTTCAAATCCTATTTGTGGCTCTTTTTTATGGTAAATGGGCTGTAGTTCTAGAGCTCAGGAAACTTGAACATTGATAATCTAAGCAGCTGGCTGAAGAAAACGCATAATTGTTTTTTCCCCATATTTGAATAAACTAATGTATTGTACATGCCTACCTGTAAATGATTTTTATACAATTATATTTTCTTCCACCTTAATCTTATTATTAATCTATGTTAAAACATAGTTATTGCTGTTCATAGCTGCCCTATATCATTGTCCGACCTTGAGCTACTTTGCAAAGAATATGTTGTAGTTTCTTTATGTCTAGAGCTGGTAGAAATATCCCCTACCTTGTGGAAATGTTGCTACAGTGTATTAAATCTGCGTTCTGCTTTTAGATAAGGATTAGTAAAAACATTCTACAGAAGATTTGTCTTTTCCACCTCATGTTTATGTAGTACCTCAACATTTAATGTGTATGAATACCTTTGCAAAAGATAACATGCTGCATGTATGCTTTGCTGATGGAGATGTTTGAGGTGTGAGGCATAGACTTTTAAAGATGCAAAAGATCTGAGCACCCAGTGATGGTTGTATGTGCGGTTAATGCAGTATCCCTGCAACTACGTGTGTAGAAAACAAGCCAGGAATTAAACCTTGAAACAGTTCTCCACATCTTTTGATGCTACCAATGCAATTATCCACTTAGTTTTGTGTTTAATGCCTTTTGAAAAAAAAAAAAAAGCAAAAACAAAAAAAGAAAACAAGCTTTTATTCTGTTACAGTGAAAACATCTTTTATTCAGCACATGGAGCTCAATCAGCACCATTCTGGTAAAACAAAATTGATTCTTTTTAATTTGTCTTTTTTTTTTTACTAATCCAAATGTTTATGGATTCAGTCAACGCACATGCACAGCAACCTTGTTGGACAAAGTCTGTTAAAAAAGTTTTATTTTAAAACTACAACTTAGTTTTTCTCTCACTGATCTGGCCAATCTCACTTAGATTGTTAAAAAAAAAAAAAAAAAAAAACACTCCTTGATGTGTGTCGACAGATAAAGCAGCTCTATTCCAACAAGTGGACTAAACGTATGAAGCAATGCCTCACATGTTTGTGTCAGGTCAAAGTCTTATCAAGCCCGGTGAGATCCTGTTATCTGTTCTTGCGTTTCTCTTTTCTGCTCTTGCTCATGGAGCTGTGAGGAGCGTTTGCAGAGAATGCAGTAGCATGGCCGCTGGTCTTCAGATGGTCAAACAGCTTGTTTCTTGTGGGGAACTCGTCATTGCAGGTAACACAGCGGAGGTTTACCTCCTTCTGAAAGGGCAAACAGGGAAAACAACGTTTAAATCAGAGCTATGGTTTGACTCACAGAAGAGCCAGAACACAAGGAGAAAAAGACTGCTTTGGAAACATCTGGAGTTATCACAACGTGGTTATAAAAAGCTAAACAGTATTTGTACGAACCTCAGGAAACTGTTCAGCATGTGACTTGGCACTCTTTGGTTTATCTTTACTTCCCCCCTTTTTGCCTTTCGACATATCAGAGCTGCTAAGAAAAAATGAGCATGACAGATAAACATCTAATTTCACACTGCAGGCATTATTTAGATAACATGTGAAAGGAAATGAAATAGCAGAAGAAAAGATAAAAACTTTCTGTTGGAACCGGTTTTGAAACTAAGAAATGGTCATTGCTGCAGATTTCCTCGTTTGAAGGTTTAAAAACTGCAAATCTGAATCCCTTTATAGTGACAGAAATCAGGGATTTTAACAAAGCTCAACTGACCCTTTGACTTGTGCAGGAGAAGTAACTTCCTGCATCTCAGGCTCTGTAGGATTTTCTGACTTTTCAGGAGCTTCTCCCTCACAGGTGGTCTGTGTGGGTCTCTCCTCTTCCTCACCATCCAGAGGACTATCCTGTTCAAAGAGAACAGCAGTGGGATGCAGTTAGTTTTGAGAGCAGCTTTCCAAAAACTTGGTTTCCAAAAACATGGCATTCGTGCAGAAAAAGGCCGAATGTTTCCCACCTCTGCAACTCGCTGCTGTTTCTTTTTCCTCTTTTGCTTTTTTGAAAGCCTAGGGACGAAAAGAGAACGACATCAGTGTACTAAAAAAATAAAATAATGGTAGTGAATCACCCTGCTCCAAACAGTCATTACACTATATATGAACTGATGTACTTTTGTCTTGGTTGTTCCTCTTCCTCCTCTTCATACTGTTGATTTTTTATATCCTCTTCATCCTCGTTTCCATTTAAGCATAAAGAGTCATCCTCTTCCACCAACTGTTGCCGCAGCAACACCACCATCTCTCGGTGCTTCTTGGACTTTTCATGGTTTTTCATGCTGTAAAGCCGAAGCAAAAAGAACATTTGATATCCAGAAATGGAATTAAGAAGAGAAAATGGATCCAAATCACAAAAGAAGAGGATTTATTGGATCATTTCACGAAACAGTTTATTAATTTCTACATTTAAGTTCACCTTAAGGGAAATAGTAAGAACATGAAGTAGAGACAAGGCCATGGTTGTTTATTTGCATTTTACCCAAATTAAAAGAGCCTTACTACAGACAGAAAAAATCCCAGATTTAAATGGCAAGAAGCCACAAGTTATATCTAGCCACCGATCTACAGCCGCTTGCACAAAGACATCACAATGTTACAGGTTCTATGTCATTTAATGCGACAGAGCATCAAGCAGCTCGTGGTTATAGGAAAACTACATATGGCTTTCAAATGTTTGTTTTATGTTCCAACACAGTGGAATGTTGAGCATTAGCACTTAACAATGGCAGGATTGTATATTGAAATGACTTCCGTGGTAAAACGTGATCGATATTCGAAAAACAAGAGTTAAAGTTTTACTTCTGTCAAAAAGGCTCAGTACTACTTTATCCAATTGACATGGAAGTAATATATATATTAATAATACGTTTAAATGTAGGAATCTTACAAGTATTAAGTTCAGTTAACAGAATAAAATGGTATATTAACATGTTAACGTCCATTTTACCTTAACAAAAATACTGAATGTAAATACTGAATGTAGCAAGTTAATTAATGCAAATGTTTAAAGGCAACTGGTTTCCTCAAATCACTTCAGTTCAACTTACCTATCATGTTTTATAGTGACCCTGAGTTGAATGAACTTAAAACAAAAGAAGTTAAAATGAATGGAAAAGTCGGAATATATTTAAGGGATGATGAAAAATCTTCAACCAAATCAGATTCTGTTTGTTGCCTCTAACTACCTTTCAATGGCCTTAACTGGAGTTCATTTAGTTTACCAATTTTTACCACCCTCTAGAAACCCTGCATCCGTGAGGGATGGCATGTTCAGGTTTTAACATGCAGGCCCAAATGTTTAGCGCCGATCACAGCTGACCTGACAACCTTCATCCATAGAAATCCATGAGCAAACTTTATATCGCTCTCTGATTTTATAAAAGCTAGGAAAGTTCAGTTTAGGCAACTGGACGTGTGGTTTTCTAGAAGACGTTTCACCTCTCATCCAAGAGACTTCATCAGTTCTGACTGATGCAGGAGAAAACAGATAAATTCTCCTGCATCAGTCAGAACTGAAGAAGTCTCTTGGATGAGAAGCGAAACGTCTTCTAAAAAAACTACACGTCCAGTTGACTAAACTGAACTTTCCTAGCTTGACCATTCTATGTCCTCTCTTAGCCTGTTGGTTTAGCAAAGCAGGTTTGCAATCGTGGTATTTTGTTCCCCATATTTGAAAGATTGATCCTCAGCATTCCTGTCGTATACCTTGGTCTTTATGAGGCTGCTTGATTACAGATGTTCCTCTGAATTCCTCAAAATAATTCAACTTTGCATTTTCACTCATCACTACTGACAAAGGTGGAGTTTATTCCGTGAATAAGAAACTTAAGATTTATTACTGGGTGAACACAAACGCATGTCATGTTTTTCAAATTGTACAATAATGGGAAAACTGGCACTGATGAATAGAAATTACATTTAATCCTAATGAAATCCATTTGTAGGTTTCACCAAGCGGGAGAAAGTTAAACGGGGTATGAATACTTTTGCACAGCAGAAGAAATTAAAGCGCTAAGTTTATCAAGCAGAAATATTCTAAAACCTCCACATTACTGTGTTTGACAACCTGAAATGTTGGTTGTGTTATTATTAGACTCCACTTAAATTCAGGGAAAGATGAGAACGGAAGATAAGATTAAGTGGAAACTCACGCTTTATCTGATTTAAATGACTTGTCACAAGCTGGACAATAGAGATCGTCATAATAGTCAATGGTCGTGTCATCTTCATTTGGCTGCTCAGCATCTGTGAGAAAAACATTGCAGACAATAAGCCTTTAGTCCATTTCAAAATGACCTCCATCTACTAATTCCATTCAATTTCTAATAACAGATTTAAATATTTGACTGAAAACCCTAAAAATACTGCTGAGATTAATCAGGACTTTCCGTCTTCCTTTACGCTTTAACTGTATGTAGGTTTAGCTAAAACCAAAACAAACACTGTTGGAGTAGAAGGTGGAGGAGGTTTGTATGGCAGAACAGCTCCATGTGAAGGGAACTGGATTGGACTTTGAGCCAATCGGACTGTATGATTTTGAGACGACATGTGTTGTAAAGTGGCACTGCATAAATACTGAAATGAATTGATTGGATCTCCAACATCAAATCACCGATAACCAATCCAGCTAATTAGTCAGTGTTGAAGCCGATATCTAATTCAGGTTTCTGATCGATGCACGTCTAAAAATAAAAGTAGAAAATAGTGTTGCGTTAGTTTAATTCTGTTGCAGCATTAACATTCCTCCATACTCATCAATGCAGGATTCATTATCTTTTAGTAAAATTATGTCTTTTGAAATCTTTTATGTTTTACGACTATCTGGACCTGCTTAAAGGTAAAGGTGTTAGAGCTTTCCTGACCTTTACAAACCTACATAGGTTAACCTGAGATGGGAAAATATGAAGAAACTCCTGAAGTGAACATTTATTTCAAACCATCAGCAGCACAGCAGCATAACAAGGAATTCATTTTGGTTAAATCTGAGCACAGCTTACATAACCGAGAGGCAAACCACAAGCCTGCGGTCTCCTTACCTCCATCTCTTTGACCGTTTTTCTGAGATGTGTCCTCATCTGCCCCCTCCTCCTCACTCTCAGATACGTCTCCAAATTCCTCGCCGTACTGAGCTTCAATCTGTTGCAGCTCCTTCTCCAGCTCAGACATGGCGGCCCAGCTCTGCTCCTTATATTCTTCTGCCAGCCTTGGATTGAAACGCACGTCACAGTTAAACCGAGAAGGAACTAGAACAGCAGCTTTTAATCTCAGCCTACTTGGCCTGTTTGAGCTTCTGCTGCCGCCTCAGCTCTTCCACCTTCTTGGTCTTCTCAGCGTTCTGCTCCTCCACCAGCTTCCTGTGGGCCTGTACGCGGCGGTCTCTCTTACGGACAAAGGCCACCAGTTGTCGCACCAGGTCATTGCGCTCCTTACGAGCCTTTTCCCTGGTCTTCTTGTTCTCCTTTTCCATGGCCCGTTTCTCCCAGCGGTTGGAGGCCTGCCTCGTATCATATTCTTCCTTCCAAGCAAAGTTTTTGCGCGTGCAGAAGCTCTGCCAGTAGGCGTAAAACACATGAACTACCTGTAATGAAGAAAAGCAGACTGCTTAAAACGCACATTATGTGCTCTAAATAAATAGCTTTTTTTGTGATTCTCTAACTGGTTCAGCAACATTTCCTGTGCAAAGACATTTTTATGTCTCATGATATGCAGATTTTATGAAAGTCACAGTGACACCAGAAAGTATTCACACCTCCAAACACACTGTTTGTTGCATTCCAGACTTATTCTAAACCCAACCTGAAAACTAGTTTCCCCGCCTATAAAGAAATCTACATAGAAATACCCCATAATGACAAGTGAAAATATCTTTTCACGTTTTATCATCAAAGCTGGACAAATATTTACATTTTTTTTCCAATAACAGTTGACACACAGCTCAGGTGTGTTTGATTTCCACTGATCCTCCTTATGGAGATTAAGTAGGTTCCATTAATTTAAGCCAGACTTCCAAGCAGAAGTTCTACGTTATGTTGAATAGGAAGTGTTCATGTACAATATGTATCTAAACAAATGTGAAAAATACTAATAAAAAGTTAATTGATAAAAAAAAGAGAAGTCGGGCATAAGCAAGAGGACATGAGGCAGGTACTGCTGGCAAAGGTGCTTCAACTCAACCATAGTGTACATACTTCATAAAACACACAACTGTCGAGTAATTGATTTGTTGATATTCCTGGGTGACTTGTTATGACCAATAAAACCATATCAACCAAATAAAATCCTAAAGTTGACTCAGGTTATATAGCAGGACAGTGATCAAGACGCCACCAGGAACTTCACCTCCAACTGGCTCACAGGAAAAAAAATAAACAAAACACATCTATGTTTTGGAGAGGCAGAGTTAAAGCTTAGGCTTGAATCCGATCGAA
Source organism: Jordanella pulchra (assembly GCA_034780135.1). Lineage (NCBI taxonomy): Eukaryota > Metazoa > Chordata > Actinopteri > Cyprinodontiformes > Cyprinodontidae > Jordanella > Jordanella pulchra. The sequence continues at coordinate 6,461 of JAUZNJ010026753.1, read as the reverse complement.
CTAACGGGCAAAGTAACACTTAAACACAGTGGGCCAATATTCCCAAACTGTGACCCATGTTGGTTTGGGTTGCTTTTTCCCCATTATAAATAAAATGATCATTTAAGTAAGAATGCCTCATATCTATTTTAAATTATGTTTGCTGTTGTTTAAACCAGAAGAAACGTGAAAGGCGGTCGTGGTAAACACTTTTTATCATCACTGAGAGACTTTCAAGTAATGCTAAAAATAGGCTGAAGCACAGGGAGAAGCAGAGGACTGACGTCTGAGGCTTACTGTATCATAATCGCTCTGAGAATCTCCAAAGGGAGGAAACTCTTCTTCCTCTTCCTCATCATCCATCCTGCTGTGCTCCAACTCCTCCTTAACAATGGACTCGAAAAGATTCCTGTAAACCGTGTAAAAGCCCTGAGGAAAAAAAAAAAAAAAAAAGAAAACACACCAAGGGAAAAGTCAGTTAGAAAAAAAAAAACTGTGTTCTGAGAGGCACGAGCAATTTCCTTTCCCACAGTTTAATTGCTCTGCCAGCCAAAACATGGGATGGTGCTGATGAAGCCCGGCACACACACATGTAAGGAGAACCTCTGCTGTTCCTGTTAGAGACCTCGGGTATTTAAATTCATTTGGCTGATGCTGTTGGAGTCTCACCTCCTGTTTGGTCTGCGACGGAGTGACTGAAGCAGAGCTTTATTCTGCCTGATGCTTAAAACGCTTAATAAATAGCAAATAATACAAATTTCTTTTAAATAATCAAACTTAGTCACTCAGTTTTAAACAGAAATGACATTATCACACTAAGTTAAGGGTGATGTTGTCAAATGTTATGCTTCTTCACAAAGATTTTGGTTTAAAATACTGCCTGGAGCTTTTATTATGTCCTGTGTTTCTGGCTTTACGATTAGAAATAGCAAAGCTGTGTGTGCAGACTGACACCAACTCAGGGCCATGATGGAGGATTTTGTTGGTGTAGAAACCAAGGATGGGATGTATGGAGGATGGTGCTCTCTGCTGGCCGATATACAGAATGCATGCGTATGGAGGTCAACCAGGAGCTGAACAGAGTCTGTTAAACATTTTGCACCCAAAGTACAAATATGTAGCTTTGCTGATCTGTCCAAACATCCCAAACACTCTCAGATAAAGTCCTTTAAAAGGATTTAAAAAAGTGAAAATAAGAAAAAAAAAAAGAATTTTTTATGTGAAAAACAAAAGAAAGAGTAAAACGGCCGTAGGTTGTCTCAAGGCTGACTTATTTGGCCTAATTCAGATAAATATAAGAGGCTGCATCATATATCCATGTTCATATTCTCTGTTTAGTGACTTGGTCAACTAATTGTTTCTCAGTTTCTTGTAAACAACAAGAAGCAAAAATACTAAGAATCTAGTAGGTCAGACTAAACAACTTTTCCCCTGAAAAATCCAAATATTAACACTCACATTTGCCAACAGTCTGTTAATCTCTTTCCTTCATTCACATTCTGGTGCAGCTCCTTCAGCAGAGATCCCATTGATATTAGTGGTAAAACTGACTACGTCTGATTGTTTATTTTCTTGGGCTATGACTATAATCACTGTGGTGGATTAACTGATACAAAACATGCAGGAGATAAAAGTAAACTCAATGCTATTATTGAGAAAATAATCAACAAAACATTGGATCTGTCTAAGGTATTGGTCCGCAGCCACAACTGGCTCTTTGGATGCTTTACAATGGCCCTTAATAGTAGCTAAAATGATACAAAGAACCAACAATAATGAATACCAGTCTAAAAAGCTGTACTGAGTTTTGTAAAAGAATGAATTGAATTGAAAATTTCGGAATGGAATAAAAATATGTTTTTTAACATCTATTTTTCTTGCTATTAGCTTGAAAATGATGTATTTAACTTCTGGTCTTCAACTTTATGAATAGTTTTTTTTCTTATTTTAGAAGCTAAAAATGCAAATAAACAATTGGTTCTTCATATGACAACAGATTTCCTATGGCGGATAAAAAGGGCATGTATTGTCTCTGTCTTTAAGCAACTTTTAATTCGCTGGAAACAGGGCAAAATGGATGTTTTAAAGTTGCAAACCTCTGGTCTGACCAAAAGTGATTTAACACACAAACATTGACTCTGCGGATTCACTGATACACAAGTACAGACCTCCTCATTGTCTCCGTATCCGGAGTAGCAGGAGGCTGTGAAGTACTGCAGCAGGTCGATGCTGTCGTCTTCATAATCGCCGCTCAGGCCTCCTTTCAGCAGTGCTTCTCTGTGATTGTCATACCTGACCAACAGGAGGAGATCAGAGCATCAGTATGGGTTAGAGAACCAATGAGGCTTACTGTCATATAGTCATGAGGAAGGCTGCGTTCACCAGGCTCTCTCCTGTGGATCACTGAGGACATCATAAGCTGCTTGAATGAGCTTGAACTGCTCTGCCGCCTCCTCTGCGTTCTCCAAATTTTTGTCTGCAAATTTAAGAGGAAATAGACTTTTATTAATAGCTGCCCTCGAGCACTTACAGTATAATTATTGTGTTTTACATTACTATCTTTCTCTCGTCTTTGCAAAATTATTTCTATTCAGACATCTTTAAGATAATTTCATCAACTGCTCATCCAGGTCCAGACTATCATCACAATGCATGACTGTCTGGATGATGATGATCTCTTTGTGAAATATTGTGCTTGATTTTCTACAAATGTAACAGGATGTAAACCTTTCAAACAAATCAACGTTTGTCTCTGTAGTAAACTAAAAATTAAAAGTCATATTGTTCAAGAACATGTTTCTTTTGAGGGTGTTCGATATCTGAGATAGGTTTTTGCGTTGTTGTTTTTTGCCTTAGTGGTTTTAGCCATTGTGGCCCAGGATCAACCTTACTGTTATTAAATTGCCGACATTAACTTTGAAAGGAGAGCAGAGGTCTTGGATGCAGTTTAGGGATGGTTTGCCTCTCACGTGTATATCAATGAGGTTTGCAGGATCCTCAAAGACTTAGAAATAGTTTTATATCCCTTTCTGGTCTCCTCTGTGATCTCCCTTGTGTTAAACATTAAATTATATGTTAGGAGACAGACTAAGTCTAGTCAAAGCGAATGGAGAAATAGCAGAGCATAACTGGATCACACTTAAAGTATGAATAGATTCCCAGGTATTGCAACGACCACTGAAATGTAATATCTTCCACAGCTCCATAATAACCTGTTCAAAGTAGACTTCTTGGGGAGGGGTCAACAGTTTTCGTCTGTTTGTGTGCACTTCCATAGTCCAATATCTCCTCCAAGGAAAAGAGAAGTAATTTCCAAAGAACTAAAATCTCCCATCTTATTTCAAAACAGAGTTTGAACGGTTAAGATTGGTTGACCTGTTTGTATTTTGCACTGTGATCAGAGGGTCTGGGAGAGAACGCGTGTAAAATAAGCAAACATAGGGGTTTATAAAACCTACATGGTTAAGATGTCCACACTGCATATTTTGCTGTGCATGCAGCCAGTAATAATAAAAAAAAATGATTGGACTTATAGTTGGAAAAACATACAATCCTAGAAAGTATAAAAACTTTGCAAACGTGTATTTTACTAAATGACAATAAATCACACAAAACATTAGTTAACATAAACCAAGTAATATCTATTTACCCAATGGATATTGACAGACAAATACCCTAAGATTTGTTTTCCCCAAATGTTTTTTTTTAGTTTTTAATTGGAAGCAATCTCTGGCCTTACTGGCCCCTCCAACGGCAACAAAATAAACACAACATGATGCAGCCAAATCTGTAGGTCTTGGTAGTAATTAAAACTCTGTTAAACATGGAAGAAGTGTCCCTCCTTACACATCAAGGCATGCTTCCATTTAACATAAATGTTGCCATTTAACCAATCAGAAGCTTGCAGAGTTTAAGATTTGTTCTCCTCCAACACAAGCATTTGAAGAAGTTAAAACAAGACTCTCCAACAAGGGTTTACAGAAGCCTGATAATCAACCATTCTTTTAATTTAGGGGTTTTGAGCAATGGAGGCAGTTTAAGTATGCACGACATCGGTTCTGGTAGACAGGAGTTGCTGACATGCATGAAGCTCACCTGGGTGCCATTTCAAAGCTAATTTCCGATAGGACTTCTTCAAATCGTCATCTCCGGCGTCCCTTTTCACCCCCAACACTTCATAGTAACACCTCATCTCTTTGGACACCTGCCGGGCTTTGTGATAAATTGAACTGAACACACGTTTCCCAACGCGAGGCTAACGTTAGCATCTAGTTAAATATGTCTCTACTGGCACATTATTAGTTCTTATCTAATAATGACAGTTCCCTAACATACAAGGACTTTACATATCCAAGTATGAAAACCAATCCTTTACTATAATGGATAGCCCTTACACAAGTTAATGTTTGTAAGTAATACTGCGCTTGGCTGCTTACAGCCGGTAAAACGCTTTTCTTCTTCTTCTACGCCTTCACAGCCTTCTTCTTCTTCTTCGCTCCGTGCGGTGGAGAAGACGCATCAATGTTTTGTTGTTGCCATCTAACGTTGAATATTGTCCAAGATAGTCTCAAACATGATCCCGTGTCCTGCCAAGTTAAACGGGTATTATTTCATCAAGCTCGTTTCATAACTCTATTTTTCATTATAATAAAACGGAATAAATTAATTCTGTTAGAAAAAAGATTAAAAATAGCGAATTCTTAAAAGCATAACCAGATAAAATAAGATAATGTAAGCTTTATTTTGTGACACACATAGTTGTAAAATAATGAAGTTATACGCAGTATTTGGAAATCAACTAATTTGTCCGACATGTAATTATTGTTATTTTTTACTTTGTTTCTATATGCAGGTAATAAAATACATTTAGCTACATATATGTGTATTTTAAGATAACAGATAAAATAATAAAATGTGGTTCCTATGTCCTCCAGAAGTCTAAGCCTATACAATATAACTAAAGAGATAACCAAGGACAACCCAAGACACTCTAACTATAAGCTTCATCAAAAAGGAAAGTTTTAACCCTAGCCTTAAAAGTAGACAGGATGTCTGCCTCACGGACTAAAATTGGTAGTTGGTTCCACAAAAGAGGTGCCTGATAACTCCTCCCATTCTTCTTTTGGAAATTCTACATACTACTAGATAACCTGCAGATTGAGAGTGAAATGCTCTGTTCGGAATATAAGGAACAATCAGATCTCTGATGTAAGACGAGCTTGGCCATTTATGGAAGTGTATGTGAGAAGGAGGATTTTAAATTCTATTCTAGATTTAACCGGAAGCCAACAAAGAGAAGCTAAGATAGGAAAAATATGATCTGTGTTTTTAGATTTCACCAGAACTCTGGCTGCAGTATTTTGGATCAGCCGAAGGCTTTTAACTACAGTTTATGGACTTCCTGATAGTAAAGAATTACAATACTCCAGCCTTGAAGTAACAAATGCATGGACTAGTTTCTCAGCATCTCCCCTGGACAGGATGTTTCTAATTTTTGCAATGTTCTGGAGATGAAAGAAGGAAATTCTAGAAACCTCTTTGATATTGGATTTAAATGACAGGTTCTGATCAGAAATAACACCAAGAGTTTTTACTTTATTATCTGAGATTAATTTAATACCTTCCAGATGAAGTGACTGACTAATCAGCTTCTTTTTCTAAGACTCTGGTCCACAGACAATAACTTCTGTTTTGTCTGCATTCAGAAGCAAAAAGTTACGAGTCATCCAAGTTTAAATGTCTACAAGGCAAACCTGTAGTCAATGTAATGTGTTAGTTTCATCAGGATTCATAGACAGATATATCTGAGTATCATCAGTATGGCAGTGGAAATTTAATCCCATGCTGTCTAATAATTTTATCAATTAGGAGCATATATATATAGTAAAGAGAATTGGTCCTAGCACTGATCCCCGTGGTACTCCATATGTAGCCCTTTTATTTACAGTATATACTTTTTTTTCTTCACATCCAATGTCATATATCAGCACAAGGTCCAAAGTATGAAGATAGGAATATTTATTTTAATCTGTTTTTTTTTTCTAAGTACTGCATGGTCTAACCATGGGGTAAATTTGCAAAGACATACTAGAAAAAACACAAGCAACTAACTAAATGTATTTTAACTTATTAATGTTCTTTCTCACTTTACAAAAAAGAATCCTAAATTATATTAGCATGATTATCCACTTTCCTGACTTCCTGACAGCTGCAATATTTTTTCCAAGGTCATTGTTATTGAATGTGTACCCAGCATCATGTCCAACTATTCCAAATGCATTTACAGAATATTTTATTCTATATTTTTTCCATCAGTATTGGCATTGTAAAGTTGTATGCCTCTTTTATACTCACCTATTCTGATTTCAGTATCTCAAGATATAAGTTCAATTTTTAGAAAAGAAAACAAAAGAATAGAAAACAACTGGTTTCACAGGACTATGTAAATATTTTTCTGCAGGTTTCAAATCAGCGAATACATA
>JAUZNJ010026742.1:0-16663 GCA_034780135.1 Jordanella pulchra | reverse complement strand
TATATACATGCTTCTCACTTGACGTGACGTTTAAAAAATGAAATTGTTAGTACATGTCAATGATGGCTCCTCACTTCACACTAAATTAGAGCAGATCCACAAACATCTACACACCCTGTTTCTGTGGGTCAGTGATGTTCCGGTAACATCTTATGACACCAACCTTTAAGATCTTGGTTGTTGTTTTTTTGTTTGTTTGTTCTTTTTTATTAGAGCACGAAGCATACGGAGTAAAGCAGCAGCTCTAAACCTTCCCTCGACACAAAGCAGTGGTGTGGGCTGACCTTGTTAAATGGAGGCCCCTCCCGGCGTCTTAGATCATGATAAGAAGCGGGAGGCAAACTTGTTTGTCTTTCTCAGCAGAGTTTTTGGCAGGGGAGGACATCCATCTCTGGTTTTTTAAAGTCCAGAGCTCAAATGGAGATGAAAAATGATGAATTCAAGGAGGTGAGTTCTTTTGGCTATTTTTATTTTCCTTTTTAAGCTCAATTAAATGTACAGTATGTATATATAAGATTACATTTTTATTAATCATTTTTGGGGACAACTGAATTATTTAACTTATCAATAATTGTATCAGTATTACTTTTGCCTAAAGTTTTCATAACGATTATGATCCTTAAAAGTTAGGTTTTTGTTTTTTATTTATGTTTGTCGTCTCCATTATGTTCTATGAGGACATGCTGTTTCTTACCCCCCATCTCTATATTCATTATTGTTTCTAAGGTTTTGCCATATCAGTTTGTTCCTTAATCAGGTTCTCTGTATATTTTCATTTTTGGTCTGTTCCAGTTGGTTCAGTGTTTCCTTGTGTCCATGTTCGGCTCTATTTGTTATTTAGTCTTCCTCCCAAAGTAGGAAGTAGAAGTAGAAAGTAGAAAGCTCATAAGACCATAAGAAACCCAACCCAACCAATTTGGTGTTGGCTCAGGAGTTTTGGATGACGAATGCAAACAATAGTACTTTGATGGGACTGAGAATGAAAGAAAAAAAGGCCTCTGTGTGCTGTATCCTATCCCTGGTGCTGCAGGTTTGACGATACCTTCAGCTTCTCAAAGAGCTGTTTCTAATTTTGGATCCTGTACATATAAACTCCAAACAATGCAGGAATGGGGGCGTTCTGGGATCAGTGTCTGAACTATCTCTCCTTCTCTGAGGCTTCATGGTCTACATGAAGCCTTCTTCTTGCATCATCTAAATGCCATGCTTTGATAGGTTTGACTAAACCTCCTAAATTGTTGTGTTTTGTTTTAAGGTGGACTGGAACCAGATTTGTGAGGATGAGATGTAAGTGCAGTTAAAGCTTAAAAATCTTTGTATTATATAACTTTATTAGAAAGTAATTCTGGTGAGATATGCGAATACATAAGAATGTCTTTATTTACCCATCGAAACAAATATTCTTTGTATTTTTTCTCTAAAGTTTCCTAGATCACTCCTTTATTCAGGCTTTCTGAAGGTCTTTGAGTTTTTATTTATGACTCAGCAGCTTTTACAGTAATTCTCTGTCTCGTCACTTCAGATACTGTATTAAATGTCTAGATATCAGTCGGCTAATGGCTCTTTGGGAATCAATTCACTGCAGCTGAAATCTCACAAGTCTGAAGTTAAGAAATTGTGTTTTTGTCAAAAAATGTTTAACAGAAAATGCTTACCCTCGGCAGATGGCCGCTCACACTGAGCCTGGTTCTGCTGGAGGTTTCTTCCTGTTAAAAGGGAGTTTTTCCTCTCCACTGTCGCTGCATGTATGCTTAGTGTGGGAGATTGCTGCAGAGTCAGCCAGTCAATGCCATCAGCTGGGTTTCCTTAGATAGAAAACTGATCTGATAGATTCGTCTCTGTAGAGCGACTTTAGATGATATGTGAAATTAATTAAATTAAATTGAAAGTAAAACAGCATCCTGACCACTGATCATTGGATCCAGACTTTTTATAAAACTACAGGAATGTCCAAAATATCTAAGTGAAAATGGAAAGAAGAGAACAGACGGTGTTAAACTTTGTGCTACAAATTCTATAGTAAGTCTCTGAATGTTCGGTTGAAGTTGCTGATCTCAGCTTCCCATTCTCCATTTCAGCCCACCGCCCCTGGACTTGGAGACGGCACTGGAGGAATGTAACCTTGCTCTCCATCTGTTTCTGAACAACAGGTTTGCGGACGCTTTGGCTTCGTTAGAACCTCGGTAAGTCGCTGCCGTTCAAAGAGACCTGCTGTAAGTCAATAAACATGTATGATTACCAGCTGAAAGGCAGAGGTGGGAAGTAATGCTATGTACTCAGTTACATTTACTTAACTAACTTAAAATAAAAAAAAGCCATTTTGTAGCAGTGCACTGTCTACGTTTACTTAAGTAAAGATATGAAGAATTATTTCTACTCTTATCTGAGTAAAATTTCTGGTTAATCTCCCTTTTGTCAGTAATTTTACTGAATAAAAACACACTTGTTTTAATCAGATACGCACCAGGGAGGGACAGACTTTCTTTGTTTTTGTACTCAAATTTGATTTGTTTATTGCTATTTTCCAATCACTGACGGTGCAATACAGCAAACCGTCCATACTAGTGATTTTGTAATTGTCATAATTCAAAAACTGTATTTTCACAAATGTTTATTCCACATAACTTTGTTATTGTGTAATTACTGTATCTAATATGTTTATTTTTTTATCTCATTCTTTGAAACACCAGAAATTGCATAACAACTTTATATTTTGTTTAACTTTACATCATTTTGTTAAACTTTAAGTCAGCTTATAATCATGTGTAATAAGTAGATTAGTTGTTTTAATGCACTGAAACATTTCACTGTTGTTCCTTAGGAGGAGTCACAGTATGTACCATGCTATGGGCTACAGCAGCATCTTACTGATGCAGGCGGCTATGACCTTTGACCCAAAGGACATGGATATTGCCATGACATCGATGAAGGAAGCATTGCACACCTGTCAGAGGTATGGCTTTAATAAGGCCTCACTTATTGTAGCATTGATCACAGAAATGAACATAATGTCCATTTTCATTTATTTCTGGCTCAATATATTACATGTAATAATCAAATAAAATAAAAGATTTAAGATTTCTCTGAATATAAAGGCCCCCATGTTGATGATCACTGCTGAAAGGTGAAGTGTTTAGAAGTTGACCATTACTTTTTCCATATCAACAGCACAAAGCGCTTATTTCTGTTTAGCGCTTTGCACGAGAAGAGCAGCTTACCATTTGTAAAGTTACCAAGTCAAATATTCAGAGAAATATTCAGGCGTATTTAGCCTCAAATAAGAGAAAGAAATAATAGGATCATATAATCACCTTATAATTCCTACATTTATAAATATCAGATTCCCAAACCTACCGTCTAACTGTTTAGTTAGTTACCAAACATTTAGTTAGCAAGATAAACATTTAATTTAGATACAAAATATTCAGCTTTAAAGTTAATATTTCTTCTCGATGTAAATGTTTCAGTCCAAGCTAAACATTTATTTTGAAAATGTAATATTTCTTTCACAAAGTTAACATTTAGTTAGCAAACTAAATGGATGGTTCTAAATATCCAGTTTGCAAACTAACACTTAGTTTGGAGCTAAGTTTTTAACTAGTATGCAAATTTAATTGTCACCAAGCAGAAGTTGACCTTTAAAATAAAATCTCAGTCTTTAAATCATCCATATAAACCTCTGCTGGTGAGACTGTGAGGGTGCTCTGAGAGGACGGCCCACATCAACGACTCTAGGGACCAGTGGCTTCCTTAAGTTACTTTAGAACATGTGACTCTCCACCCTCCCCCTGTGTTCGCCACTCCTGTGGACCCACATACAGGAGCAACCAATGTGCCACTGACATCATCCCACAGTATCCACACAGCCCACACCCACCTGTAAAGCAGAAACTTCTACATCCAGCTGCTCCACCTGGATTTCTCCCCTTTCTTCCACACCTTTATGCCACAGACCTTGGTGTGGAAGCTCTCCTCTCCTGGACTGAGTCCCACACTGAGGGACTGGGTCCTGAACTTCTTGACCAACAGAAGTCAGACTGTCAAGATTCACCCAGGGCAGTGAGCTGAAACCTGCTGACACATGACTGCTCAGCAAAACACAGCAGCTGTCCTAAAGGGAAGTTTGCAATGAGCCAGCAGTGGTGAGACGCATCTTAAACAATGAGTCCAAATCAGAGAGGAGGTTGAACGGCTGGTGCAGAGACATTATTGATCTCTGCATTAATGTGAGAAAGACTGAAGGGACGTGGAACCTCTTCATCTCCTTTACCTCTGAGGAGGTACAGATACCTGGGTGGGTATTTATCCAGTGACCTCACCTGGAGCACCAACACTTCCTATCTGTCCAGGAAAGCCTATCAGAGTCCCTGTTTCCTAAGGAGGCTGTGGGGTGTTTAATCTTTGAGTGGTGGAGGGTGCTCTCTGCTACTGCATCACCGTGTGGCACAGCTGCTGCGGCTGAGAGGATCGGTTCTGCAGGATGGTTGAGGATGCACAGAAGACTGTAGGGAGCAGCTTTCCTTCCACCTCAGACTTTTACACATCTAGAGGCAGAGGGACGGCGCTCCACACTCCATCCTGCACACAGACTGTTCCAGCCTCTCAGGCAGGCAGCTGAGGAGCATCCAGAGCAAGATCACCAGGCTGAGAAACTGTTTCTATCCTGCAGCTGTTACATTACTGAACTCAAACTGTACTGTTTCTAATTATCTTCTTTAATATTAGGCTTATTGAAAGGTGTTATTGGAGCCGTGTTCAATTTTCGTACCACAAACATGCAAATGTTAACTGCTATGACACTAAACAAATCCTTGAATCTTTGAATACTTATGCATTTCTCTCATGTTTCTGACATACCATGTGCTATTTCTTTTATTTTAAAGTGGTGAAAATGAACTCCAACATGTCTGAGTCTGTCCCAGTTTGTGCAAAGACAGTAAACCTGTAAAATACAGCTTCTTGTCTATTGTCACAGTAAAATCAGTTTTTAACACCCGATGCAGAAAAATGCCACAGTTTCCTTTAATGAGCAGGAAACAGCAATAAGGGTTTAAATATTTTTATACTTAATCCACAACCAAGTAAAAAACAAAGATCAGTTAATAAATAGATAACACTATATAATAAACAGGTAGTTTAAACAAACTGAAATGTCTTACAATTGAATGACATGTTTATCTAACAAGATAAACATGTCATTTGTTCTTACATAATAAAAAAAACATTCAGCAAAACTTCATTTTTTTAGTTGATAAAACCTTGAAAAGTTGATTATAGAAAATTTTTACTATGAAATATATGTCTGATGCTTTACGAGACATTTTGTTTCCTGACATAGATTTCGAAGGAAAACTGGATTAATGGAGAGTTTGGCCAATTTCTGGCACGGTCAACCTGTAGACAATTTGACAGAAGGTGAGTGGACACAGAGTCCTCCTTGTGAAGATTTCAGAGATAAAACCTTGTTTAAATAAATGCCCTGTTTCATTTTGTATCTATATATATATATATATATATATATATATTTGTGTGTGTGTAAATAATATACATTTTTGGATCTCTTAATGACAGAGGAAATGCACGCTGAGCTATGCTATGCTGAGATCCTGATGCAGAAGGCAGCCCTGACATTCCTGGATGAAAGCATAATCAGCTTCATCAAGGGAGGGATGGGAATGAGGAACAGTTATCTGATTTACAAGTAAATAAAAACCTAGAAACACAAAAGTTTTGTTTAATGATTAAGTTTTTCTTTTTCCTTTTTTAACATATAAATACCACGTCTTTTAACCAGGAATTGCCAGGACATGGAAAATGCTATAGAAGAAGCAGACAAAGAGAAGAGCACACACATTCATTTTCGAGGCGGCGTAAACATGGGCATCGGATCGTTCAACCTGGTAAGAGGCAAAAAGCTAAACTCTTGCCTTTTGATTCCACATTTAATATAGAACTTGGGTTAGTTTCCTCTTTAGATTTGTACAGTGGCGGAGGAGGGCAAATGTGCTGTAAATACATAAATGTGCAGTGAATACAAAAAGTATTGCAAATAAAAAACTAAGACACAAAAAGCCCACAGGGAGAAAAGGCTACCAAAAAAATGCTGCAATCACAGCAAATAGAGAGCAGCAAATGCGCTGCAAACACATAAATACTGCTAAAACAAAAAGACAGAGAAAATGCTGTAAATAGCCAAAACAATCTAAAAAAAAAGACTGTTCCAGATCACTAGGAGGAGATGATCATCAACACATATAGGACCACATCATAAACATCACTGCCTTGCATTTTCTGAGTGTTTTTCCTTTGCATTTGTTTTTGTGTTTGTCTAATTTTGGTGTTCATCAGTACCTTTAGTATTTCCTCACATTTATCCATTTGCAGTGTGTTTGCTCTTCTAGGTTATATTAAAAGTAAATCTAAGAGGCCAGATTGTCTTGATCGACAGTGCTTTGGTATTTTTGGAAATGTCATCACTAGCTTGACTTTAAACATTGGCTGATTTTTCAGGAGTTACTTTCCTGTCCAATCCTACAGAAAAGAAAAATTGAACAAGCAAAGTTAGCAGAGTTGTTTTTTTATGTAATGGTTCTCGAACTGATGGAGAAACTACTGGGTTTTATAAATCCCTGAATATTTCACAGGTCAAAATTTTCAGAAAACTTTTCGTTTTGTATAGAACCAATGATCAAAAGGTAGATCTACGTTATCTCACCAAGATGAAGGGATAGTTAAGCTAAAAGAAGTGCATATGTGGAGTGCAGGGAGCCAAACAGTAGAAGATAATGTGCTGGCGAAAAGTCCATGTAACGGGATGAGAAGTTTATGGACCCAAAATACAGCCAGACAGCGAGAAGCGTTTCGACAGTTTATTTAACTAGTCCTCCGGGTCAGTGACGGGCAGGACCCTCTCGAGGGAGGATGTGAAAAAGTCCGGAGATGTTGCTGATCAACCCGCACGAGAGGGAAGCAATTCCCGGGGAGGAGGCTCCGTTAGTCGGCAAAGCCGGTAGGTGTTTCACTGCCTTTAGAAGGGAAATAGATCCTTTTAACGAAGTCGGGGCGAGCAGAGAAGAGGTCAGAGCCGGGGAATCAGACAGCAGAGGTACCAGTCCGTAATCCAGAATCAGTGTCCTTAGGGAGGCAGGGGTCAAAACCAGAAGATCCGATGGCTGGACAGAACCTCATCAAAATCCGATGGGGAGATCTCTGGGACAGAACGAGGCCAAAACACAGGCATCCAAACATCCGACAGGGGCCAGGCAGAAATCCAGGTCTCAGGGAAAAACAGTACATATCAGGCAGGCAGGCAGGCAGGCAGGCAGGCAGGCAGGCAGGCAGGCAGGCAGGCAGGCAGGCAGGCAGGCAGGCAGGCAGAAAGAACGCTAGAAAAATGTCTCATCAAAGGCTCGAACAATAATCTCGCACTGGTCCAAGATCTGGAGTGGGTTAATATAGGGAGATGAACAGGTGCAGCTGGTGAGTGGGGCAGAGACGGCAGGTGGGTGTAATCAGCCCATCAGCGCAGGATCATGACAGTCCCTCATTCAACTCATGGTAGACGAGGCAAAAAGTACTAAATAAAGCGACAAAGATACGTTTTAAATAATAATCAACGGAACCTAAAAAGTTTATCTGACGGTTAAAGACAAAAAATAGCTGCATACTTCGATCCACACATTTAATCACTAATTAAAGAAAAAAAAATACAAGGATAAAATCCAGTGTAGTCAAGGTAACTGCCACACAGAGCAGGACCGGCTAAATTTAAAACCTCCAACATCACACTTCCATTTTTAACGATACCAATCAGTCTGCTTCCTTTTACAGTCGCACTCACACAGAAGTCCATGTTTCATGTATTTTTTTACCACTTCTGCAGTCAAGTAATGTTGCTATTAGCACACCAGCTGTAAGCTGCTGTACTAAATGCATGCAGGGCTGATCCATTTTGCTGCTGATCAGCTCAGTCAGCCAGGAGTTGCTCTCTCCCTCTAACCACTTTAAAAAAATCTGACTCCTACAGATATGCTCTTATCTCCCCTGAAAAAGCCAACTTCTGCCACTATTTGTAGTGTGTGCTGTTTTCGCTTTAGCATTAGCCTGACGCAGCTGAGCAGCAAATTAGATTTGCACAACAGAATAAAAAAGTTCATATTAAAAGTACAAAGGAAAATAGATGCAAAACAAATTATCAACATTATATAAAAGTAACAAATAAAGCAGAAGTATCGAAATTTGTACTTTATTTTGGTTTCTGCTCTGAGTAGAGGTTTTTATCCTATTCATATTGCTGCATATCCTCAGTGCTTTTTGTAATAATGCACCAGCAGTGCTTTTCTGCATATCAAACACTCTTGCATTCATAATTTAATCACCACATAAACCAGGCTTCACCAAATGATTTAGACCTGTTTAAAATCCCACCATTATAATTATCTGATTACTGTTATCTCAGTAACCCAAGATTTTTAAAGGTTTGCCAGAGACGATACTAAGCAACAACAGGGGACCTCACAGAGTCCCTGCCCCCCATATACAGCTCACGCCCCCCTACACAGGCCACGCCTAACCTATTTGTGAATTTGATGTAATATTTTACTTATTCATTTATTTTTTGTGTTAAAGTTCTGTTAATCTCAAGGAAAGCTATGTGTCTGCAGTGCAGAAAGTCACCCTCTACATAGTATTATGTGCTTTGTGACACATTCGGCTAATAATTATCAGGAAAAAAAGGAATAAAAATGTAATTCTCACATGGCAGAGGTAGCAGACCCCATTCTGACGTAACTACTCCAAATACTCTCCAAAAAATCCTCCTTTCCTTGAGGGTAACCATCCAATATTATTATTCATTTAGCTTTTATGATGTGTTTCCAGATACTATCCATGCTTCCATCCAGAGTCCTCAGACTCATGGAGTTTCTGGGCTTCTCTGGAGACAGGGTAGGCAATGTAACTCTGTGCAGTTCAGAACATTTGCTCTGTGATGATGCTGAGTCAGTGTTAGCGTGTTGGAAAATGTTGCTACAAACCCTTTTGCAGGAGCTGGGTTTGTCACAGCTGAGAGAAGGGGCAGGAAGCAACAGCCTCCGTTCCATCCTCAGCACCTTGACTCTGTTGATGTTTCACCTCTATATGAGTGTGATTCTTGGTGAGAAAACATTTCTCTGTGTGAAGCCGTTTTTCTTTTTCTTCTGGAGATGGTGAAACTGATCTTCGTCTCTTCAGGTACTGGTGAAGGAAACCTTCCTGAGGCTGAAGCTCTGCTTAAACCGTATGCTGAGAAGTTTCCGAATGTAAGATATTGTCATTGGAAAAGTAATGTTTCCACGTTTGTTAATTTATTTAATGAAATGCTAAGTTCTCTCACTGGATGTGGAGCAGCATTTCTAGTTGATCAGAGTGGTTTCACAGGCTGCATATATGTAACATCCCGGACGGCCGATGCTAGACTGGGGCGAACAGGGGCCAGGGCCCCTGTAGAGCTGGTCCTGGCCCTATTATGGCCCCTGTACGAAACACTAAATCTATTTTTTAAGATGTTTAAGAAACAGTAACTGACAGGTCCCTTGAATCCATTTCATTTTTTGTCTCTTCACTTCTGTTGTAATTAGGATTTTAACATCAAGACCTCAGTCAAAGGACAGGACCAACATTTTTATCTGATAAATACTGTTTTACTTAAGTTCTAAGACCCTGCAGGTCTGGTCACATTTTCAGCAGACCCATAATAAATTCATAAAAGAACCAAACTTTATGAATGTTTTTTGTGACAAACAAGTATGTGTTCTGATCACTCTATCACAGAAAAATAAGACTTGTAGAATTTATTGGAAACTCAAGACAGCCATGAGATTATGTTTTTTACAAGTGTATGTAAACTTCTGACCACAACTGTATGTAAACCTGCATGCTGCCGATCAGCAAGCTGCCCAAACATCTGCTTTTATAGAGCCGGTTAACCTGATGAGGATCAGTTAATCATTGCATTTTATTAGCAGAACCCATTAGTTGTACTCATTAGTATTTACCAGGATTGTATTGACAGACATGGAAACCTTCATTCATTCGATGACTGAATATATTTTTAAAAACTGGATTGAATCTGAGGTACAGTTTTTCCACAGGGAGCCCTGATGCTCTTCTACACCGCCAGAATCGCCGTACTTAAAGGGAACTTCACATTCGTGAGTGTTTAGTGTCTAACTGGACGCGCTTGCTGCCACATGTGGGTTTGCACTGGAAATGCATACTTGTCCTTTTTCTGCAGGCTCAGGAGAAGTTCCTGGCATGTATAGCGTCGCAGGAAGAGTGGCGTCAGATTCACCACCTGTGCTACTGGGAGCTGATGTGGGCATACTCCTTTGAGCAAAACTGGATCGAGGCGTATCGATACGCAAACCTGCTCTGCAAGGAGAACAAGTGGTCCCAGGTAGCCTCTGCGACTGTTTAGATCTTTGTCTTGGCAGTGTATCAGATTTTCTTGAGTTCATCTACAAGTAACTGTTGCTTTTTTCTCTTATAGGCCACATATGTGTTTCAAAAAGCTGCCATCTTAAGCATGCTTCCAGAGGAAGAAGTCGCCAAGCTGGGGGAAAATGTAGTGGCACTGTTCAGGTGTGCAAAGAAATCCCTGATTCCTCACTTTGGTTGCTGTGCATCTGGAAATGAACTAAATCAGCTCTGGTCTGCAGGCAGGTGGACGGGCTCAGATTGAGAATAGCAGGAAAATCAATTCCAACCGAGAAGTTTGCTGCAAAGAAGGCCCAGAGATACTCCTCCCCAAACCCTGTGAAGCTTGTGGTCCCTGCTTTGGTCAGAACATGTTTACAATCTCTTAGAGAACAATTATAAGACAGTTGGATTCACTGCAATAATTCAAAATCATCTCTGGCAGGAAATGATGTACGTGTGGAACGGCTTCACGGTAGTCGGGAAAAGGCCCGAGCTGACCGAGAACATCTTGTCTACGCTGGAGGAAGCAGAAGAGAAGCTCAGGAATGATTTGGCTCCCACAGAGTACCACATGGATGACCTGTGTGTGGTGCAGCTGCTGAAGGGCCTGTGTTTAACGCAGCTGGGACGACTGCTTCAGGCTGAGATCTGCTTCAACTCTGTCATCTCCAGGTGAATTCATGTCTCTGCAACAAAAACATCCCAGCCTGCATTCAAAGTTCTCATCAAAAAACTTTATTACACAGAGTATTGAAATAAAGTATACATTAAGTTGAGGGTTTTTATGTGTTTTGCTGAATGTTTTACTGTATCTGTGTTCATTTATTATTCATTATTCATTTAGCTTTTACACAACAGGTTTATTTGATCACATTCTGTTTCTGAGCAGCCAGACAATTGTTTTGCTCTTGGTTAATTAATCCAGGATTTCTGAAGATTTGGCTGCTTTTTTTCCTTCTCATCTCCCCTCCTGTGTCTGAATATGGCAGCAGCTTTCGCACAGTGTTCAGGATCAGGACAAAAGTCTTCAGTTTGAGAATTAGAAAAAGTAATCGAATAGAGAAGCAGCACCCTTCAGCTGAGCATAAAGGTTTCAGATAAATACTCTGATGAATCATCCTATTGGAGCTAAAATCTGTAACCTTCTGTGTATTTTATAGATCTACTGAACAAACAGGACTAAAGATTTGGTTTAACATCACTGCTTTGCTAATTTCTCAGTCTATAGATGCAACGCTGGGTATAAAATGCTGTTGAATTGCTTGACAACTCTTTCTAAACTGATGTGTAGCACAAACTGCTTCTCTGCAGTCCTTGTCGATGTCTTGCTACACACACCTGTATTCTTCAGACTGACCAACAATTCAGAAATTAAACTTGAAAAAAAACATTCTTAATCCAAAAAAAAAAGCTTTTAAAAGTAACCTTATTAATTTTTTTATTCGTTTTTTTTTTCTATTTATTACATAATTCATTATTTCTTTTCAGATTCCGTTTACATGTTGCATTGTTTTCAATTTGGGCTTTACAGATTTACACATTCACTTTACTTTAAGCCCAATCCAAACGTTTACATTTGACTGATAAAAATGTTGTTGCGAACATCTAGCAGACCACTGAAAATGTGTCTTTGCTCCCCACTTCAGAGGAAAGCCCAGCCTAAGAAGTGAAGAAAATGTCTGTAAAACAAAGTTTGCAAAGAATTCAACTCGTAAAACCCAATATGAAAATGAGAAATTTAAAAAGATAAAATTTGGGGGAAAAAGGCTTTTAGAAAAAAAGTGGAAAAAAGGAGAGAAATTTGAAAAAAAATAAAGGAAATGTAAAAAAAAAAAACTCAGATAATTTGAAGGATAAAATCTGAGAAATAGAAATAAAAGCTGGAGGAGGAGACCAAGATCAGGCATGGAGACAGAAGGCAAACAGACGGTAGATCCCACTGAAGATACATTTTAAACCAAATGCTTGGATACTTGGAGCGTTAAAAGGACAAAGCCAAGGCTAACAGGCTGGAAATGGACAACAGCTGAGGAGATTAAAACTGAAACAGAGACTAAAATAAGCAGTTGGAAGATTAGAGAAACACAGGAAAGAAAACTAACATTACGTCAAATTATTGTAACTTGGAGATTTTTATAGCTGTAGGCAGCTGGATCTTCTGTAGTGGTCTGTCTTACAGCGGCTCTAGACAAGCTTCTGACTGTGAAATATCGAGTCACCAATCAACCTAATACTGTGGGAGAAAGGAGTACCCAGAGAGAACTCTAGGAGACCCTAGGCTGGGAATCAAACCCAGGAACTTCTCAAGCTACAAACTGCATGACCATGCAAATAAATTTGAAAAAACAGAGTAGCAACAGTAGAGCATAAACAGAGGTGATTAATAACATGAAAGTAATTAGTAACAGGATATGAACTGATATTGCAAATCCTAAAAGGTCAAAATAACAGAAAATGTGAAGAACTATGGAAGCTATGAAACAATAGGAAGTAACTGAAAACAGAAAACAACAAAACATGAACCAAAGACTGTGGATTTAGGACATTAATAAAACAGCTTATTTGACCTTTCACAGCTTTTTATGCCAAAATGTCACAGCATAGTTCTACAAATATCAACACTTTAACCTAAATTACACAATCTAGTTAGGTCAAAGAGGAAAGCAACTCTCTCATGATAGCATGTTAATCCAAGGGAAGCTCTCAGAAGGCATCCAAATGTTATTTTAATAACATTTTTTTTTAATTAGTTAAAATATAATCACCTTGTTTATTATTTTTTTATGTTGGGTGGATATTTGCTCTGTTTCTGTTCATCATTGCTTCAAATCAGGGCCAGGATTCACTTTTTGAACCAAACATTCTTTAGAATCATGAATAAACAGATTTCAGTGATAAAACAAAAACAGCCAGATCATTTCACATGGATGAGACAAGTTCTTCTTTATATGATCTCTTTGGTCACAGCTCTTGTGTGTAGGAGGAGGGAGAAGCAATAGAAGTAAACTGGATAAAGACTGACTAAATCTGAAGAGAGATTAATGCTCCTTTTCCAGCTGATTTAACAGATTTGAAAAGACCCAAATAACAGGTGTTGAATTAAATGTGCATTTTTTTTAGTATGTGCAATAAGTGGACATTTTGTTGATGATCTGCAAAGATTGCTGTGCAAATGTTAAGAGGTGCAATCCGGTCTGGTTCCACCCATTAAAATGAGCAAATTATGTTTTCTACTGGCAGTTTGAGAGTGAAGATGAGGTTCAAAGCCATTGAGATGGAGATAATAGTGATAATTATTAAAAATAAATTTTGAAAATAGCAAATAGTATTTATATTGCAGCTGAAATAGGAAGACTACCTTAAAGTGCTACAGACAAGAGTAAAAAAATATAAAATTACGAAAATATCCAAGATTGAATAAAAATATCTAAAAACCATAAACCATGAGACAGTTGTTTTAGTCTGCTAGTTCACATAAAAACAGATTATGTTCTAAACATCTGGATTTATATCTACCGGTTCCTCTGCTGCTTCACACGATATACTCCAAACCAAGGTACCCACGCAAAAAGATTATGTTTTATTACATCGAGGGATTAAAAGAACATTTCGACACCCATCCAGGAGTCTTTGTCATTTCTTTTTTATGGCGTTATGATAATCTGAAGTTAAAGGTCCATGAGCTCCATCCTCCCAAGCACCTTCCAGCTCAGATGCAAATCAAAGGCCCACCCATCATCCTCCTTGTTTGTTTAATCTGTTGATTAGTAATTTATTTGGAATGAGTTACAGGGCTGAATTGTTGCTTGGAAGCTGAAACCTCAATCCTGCTCCTCTGTTCAGTGACGTTTTCCTCCCACCCCACTTTCACAACATCTGTGCAAAATCTGAACATTTTGGTCGTCAGAGACGTGTCCTCTGTTCTTGAGGTATACAAGTTTATCAGAGATGATCAAGAAAGTACATTACAGTAATCTTACCGGTTCAACGCTGATTGAAATATGTAGCTATTGTATCGTCTATGTTACTGATTTAGACCCTCTGCTGTTTCTTTATCTTTCCTGCAGTGAGAAGGACATAAAGCATGAGACCTACCTGGTGCCATTTACCATGTATGAGCTGGGTTTGCTGCACAAGCTGAAAGGTGACATTAATAAGGCCATCACAGTCATTGAAAGTGCAAAGTAAGTCTTTTCAGGTTTCTTTCAAATAAACTAACGGAAAATCTAAAGTAACAACTTTTAAGAGATGCAAATAAGCTGCAACTAAATGAAAAAAAAACTCAGTAATTTGTTGAGTCTAGCCACATAATCCCTGGTGATCCTGTTTGCAGGACCAACTACAGGGACTACAGCATGGAGTCCAGACTGCACTTCCGCATCCATGCGACTCTTAACACCATGGGCTCATTTGAAGCCAAACTTCCTCCTTCACGTACGCCAGCCTGAAAGACTAGAAGATGGGCAGAGCTCATACCTAAAACTGCACTTCGAATCATCTCCATGTCAACTCTGAATCCTTTTCCCATCATTTTAGAGTTGCAGCTCTGTGTCCTTCACAAATACTTGGATGTAAAAATGTAATGGTGATGATGTATAATGCCTGGAGATTACACTAACCATAAACACAACAGCACGAACTCCTAATAAAATGGACGATAGTTCAAATTTTTATTTTACATGTAGTTTTTGCAAGTTAAAAGTAAATTGTTACTCCTTTAAGGAAGTAAACACCATTGCATTTATAGAATGCAGTAAAGTTGCTTTTAGGTTACAGTCAAAGAGCTTAAAATTCACAAACTGTGAAAAATTTGAAGCTTTTTGTGAACAATTTGAAGCCATTTCCTGAGGCTGAGTTTCTGCTGAAGTTGCTGATTAATTGCACTCATACCTGTTTATACAGATAAACAGAGTGAAGCTTTTCACAGTTTTATCTCTTTGCCTTTCATCCTCGGCGGACTCCTGTGTTGTTGTCTCCTGTAGCTCTGACCAAAGCCAGATTAGTTTCAATTGTTATTAAACATTGATCTTGAATTATTTCAAATGTTGTACGGTTGTATTTGTGCATTATTATTTTTTGGTTTGCTTATGAAAATAAAACAAACAAACAAATTGAATACCATGTCTTACAAGAAATTATGGCAAATAAATGTCCCATTCTTCAAATAAATGTAATAAACTCTTGGACAGCTAAAACATAAAACATCAAAAAAGCAAACCAGAAGCAAACATGATATTCTAAAATGAATGTCCTTCATTCAAACACGTCTTTTTACACACAGACTGCTGTGTTTGAGCCCTTATTTCAGTTAAATGTGATGATTTTCCCCATAAAGCTAATGAAGACATATCATGTAGGATAAGAAAAATACAACAGACCAGCAACAGAAACGTATAGATACCTGTTGGTCTCCAGTCTAAGTAGTGCTGGTTTATAGCTCTGCCATAATTTGCAGCAAGGTATAAAAGGTCTGTCCACGTTTACTCCTCTATATTAAATTCTATGGCACTGCGATTAGGTGCCATAGCACCAAGTGGAAACTTTACTCTCGACTTCAAATATAATCAATTTTCAAACAGCAAACAAAATCTGAGGAGCTGCTTTTTCAAGACATTTAACAGATACTTCACTATATTAAAAAAAATAAGCAATCAGTAGATTTTTTTAAATAGAGACAATAACAACCAACAGGAAAGGAGGGTTTGAACCTCAACATTTCCTCCTGTCTGTCCTTCCCAATGCGTTTAAACACAATACACTTAATTAATAACTGATTAACATAGATGCTGAAGCCTGGACTTTTGCTAAATATATAACTGTTTGCTCCCAGATATTTTGAAGTTGCACAGATTATTTTTTGGGCCTGTATGCAACAAAAATGGTTGGAATTTTAAGTTCCGAAAAGCATTAATTAATTACCTAAATTTATAATATGGCACCCTTGAAAGTATTTGGGTCAATTAATTTGGCTTGTATGTACAGGGGTGTGAAAAAGTATTTGTCCCCTTCCTGAATTGTCATTTTTTACATGTTTGTCACACCTAGTGTTTCAGAAGATCAACATAATTTAGAAATGAGTCAAAGACAACACAAGTTTATATAAATGCAGTTTTGTTCTGGGTTCGATCGTGGCCTGGGGTCTTTCTGCATGGAGTTTGCATGTTCTCCCTGTGCATGCGTGGGTTCTCTCTGGGTACTCCGGCTT
>JAUZNJ010026731.1:0-16664 GCA_034780135.1 Jordanella pulchra | reverse complement strand
CCAGACCCGAGCTGATCTACAAACAATAGTGATGGACGCCACATCATGTTTGTGGACCCATCCTTTTTACTATAAATTTGTGAACTCGTCTGCACACACACAGCAACTCGGGGGGGATATTTAGGGTCGGAAAAGGAAGCGCAATTCTTACGGTTTAATATGCAAAAAAAAATTGCTCTACCTTACGTGGTTCGAATTCTACAGGCATTTGAAAAATATGTATGCATCTGGGAGCGCCGGCGCTCCCATAGTCCGTAAAGGGTTAAATATAGGCCTGCCACAGTTAAGTACTTACTTTGGGTGTAACTTTATCCAGCATTTATCTCATCATATCTGGAATCTGTTTGATATAAACCATTCAGGCAGGTGCATCTAGAAAAATCTACTCTAAAAGTTGACAGATATTTTCAGAGATGTTATTAGGAAGGTTTCAACAGACAGAGCTTCCAGAGATTTGCAATAATCAGAGCAAATAGTACTCTAGACATCTGGAAATGATCCCTTTGCAATTTACCTGTTGAGAACATGTTATATGGAGCTTTTATGTTTGTACAATTCGAGTTAAAAAGATGTGATTATTCTCATATTAGGCAAAGAATCTTTGCATCTTTAAATAATCACTGATAACCACTGGAGAACAAAAAAGTGTCCTTTTTCCTTTTAACCTATTTATTCAATGAAGTGGTAACGGCACCCTTCTTTCACTTTTTAACAAAGTCAAACATTCGTTTTTCTACGTTAAATTTTTTGAACATGAGGTTAGAAGATATTAAAGCACACACAGAAACAAACAAAAAAGAAAACAAAAAATAAAATCATAAGAGTTCTGGATAAATAAGCTAATTATTATAAAGGTAAATAAATAGAGAAGCAAATTAAAATGCATATATATGTTAATGCCTGATTGCATAATTGAATAACTACTTATATTATTTTATTTGTCTATTTTGTGCATTTAATTGTATGCCTCTTTATTCATTGAGCATTTACTTGATTCTTTATTCTTTTTTATTCAATCGAATCGGTCGTCCATACTTGAGTATCTCAAAAATACCTTTTATTAATCTTTTTTTAACCAGCACTCAAATGTCCATCGTTGAGAGCCAAAAATCAGACAATATATCAAAAAAAAAAAAAAAATCAGAACATCCAAAAATGATAAAAGGTTTGCATGAAGATCTGACCAAATATGCATTTTTCTCTCATAATCCCAAAGGTATTACCATTTCTACATGAACTTGTTACATAAGTTTTTAAATTAAACATATCTATTCCATTATTCTTCAACGCATTACTTAAAATCACCAAAGGAGACATTTGAAGTCTCATCTAACAAATCCTGTTTATAGGTTTGATATTGTATAGTTAAACTCTGAACCTCTAAACTAATATTTTATGGCGCTGGCACTGAGAGCCAAGCACAGCCTCTTCTCTTATCTCACAAAAAGGGTGTAAAAATAAATACAGGCTCTGACCTGTTCACCATCATGTTGACTCTGTGACTCTTCTTATACTCTTATTAAAGCTTCTAAGTAGCTCGGGGTTTCTCTGTCTCCGTCTCTGTATGCAGCACCGACGCTGACCCTGAGAGATTATAATGCTGCTCGTCGCTTAGCTTGTATTCTGGTTGTTTTCCGGTGCAAATATTGCAAAGTTAATGCGACACGATGAATATTTCAGCAGGACTTCCCATTAGAGTGCAGAGCTACGGAAGTAACACATCAGAGTATGTGTTCAAAACCCAGACTCACAACTCAAAGATTCAGTGAAACAGACGAGACCGTTCCCTCATGCATGACTATATATGTCTAGGTTCTAGTGATCCTCAGGTTCTCATGGATTTTTTTTTCTTTCTTTTTTTGATTGAATAGAAATCAGAGTACAAGCTTACAGCAATGAAAATGAGAGTGAAAGACTCTTAACATATCTCTTATTTATACAACCAGTTCTTATGTGTGCTTTAGAAAAAGGCTAAGTGAGGAGAAAGGTTATTCATTTCTTTCTGCAGGACGCCAAAAAGCCTTTTTGGCTGAGATATTTTATGCTGAACTATTCTTGAATCAATAAAAGACAGATCCATTGAGATCCTGACAACACCCAATTTGGCTCTGAACTGAGATATTAATATTGATTTACCATCTCGCCTCCACATCACAGCACTCAAAAACAAAGTCATCCCACTTTGGACTAACTGGAAGCGGAAGCTTTATGTTATTACTAAACTCCACAGTCGGAGCTCCGCCTGCTTCTACAGCACTGCAGATAACATGTTGTTCAATGCACTTACTTCCACTTAGTCTTATGTTCTCTTTTTGTTTAGAAGCATAAACAGTTCAAACTGTGCTTTTGCTGGAGGCCCTTTTACATATGCGAAAAACATTGTGTGATAACAAAGGCACAGAGATTTGGAAGATGAAACCAAATGTGTAGAATTTCTGGAAAAAAATACACAAATATGCAGATATAAAAGTGTGAATTCTGACAGAACGCTCACAGTTTATTAATAGTAACTAACCAACTTAGAATAATTAGAACAAACTTATTTTTCAGTAACACTGAGCTATGACAAACTCATTAGTGGTTAGGCTTAGGCTGATTTAAGATTCTTTAAGTATTACATCTTTCTGTAGCAAATACCAGTTTTGCCTTATATAAAATAAGCCTTTCAAGATGTCTTTAACGGCCATATTGTTTTTTTTTTTTTTTTGCTTAAAACAGACAAAGAAATTATTTTTTAGAAATGCAAAAATAGTGAAAAGTACTGTTTATTAAATTTAGAATAAATCTCCATAGAAATTATTCATTAGCAGATTGTATCGAAGTTTCAATTTAGGATCAACACCAGCTTAAGTTTTTACAGCCCAGACATGCTCTCTAAAGAAAATCTTTTTTTTTTCTTTGCACTCTTTTATAGTAAAACCTTTGATGGTAGCTGGTTAATAAGTTGGACTGTTAACACTGCTAGAGCCTGTGCACAGCTTCCAAAACGAATGCCACTTGTAACTGCGATTTTGAACAATATTACTTTAATGAGAATGATTGGTGTTGATCCTTTATGTTTCGTCTCAAAGCAAAACAAAAAGGAAGTATCCCTATTTCAGCCAGCTGACCAGCAGGGTACAGCAACAAGCAGGTTGAGGTATCCTCGTGTTTCTCTAAGTTCAAATGAGCTCCAAAAAATGCCAATAATAATAATTGTTTGCATGATTAATATTAAGGCTGCATGCTTATATAAAAAGGTGCAGTTATAATAATAGTATTAAAACAATTATGAACTTAATGCAGAAAGACCACAGGCTGCTAACTGAACCAAAACCACACACCCAATATTTACCTCTGAATGACTCAATATAAAAGGGGGAGTGGTCACAACTCCCACTCGAAACAACTCATGTTGAACGACTCTCTGATGTGAACCGTTTAAACCATTTCTCACTGAAGGTTAGCCCAACGGTTACCCACAGGGATGTAAAACACTCCTTCCCAGTTATAACAAATGACTGATGGCTATTGTTTCTGCCCCGTGTGGTACAACCAGTTGAGTTATTGCTGAACATTTTATTTTCACATAGAGCAAGCTTGATTCACACAGTATTTTCTTACTTGACAAGTCAAATTCTAATTAAAAAACAGTTTTAACTCAGATTATCTTTATTTGATATTGATTTACTTGATTATTCGGAACATCTCAATATTATAAAAACAAAACCAAAATAAAAAAACGAAAGTATACAAAGACGTTAATAACATCCATCCATCTTCAATTATGACCACAATTATGCGCCAGAGTTACATGGAATTAACTATGCAATGTAAATTGATGCAAAAAAGTGTTGATAACCAAGTTGAACCACTGACCCCTTGCTCTTCTTAAGTAACAACTACCCCCTGGGTCTTTAAATGATGAAATTCTGCACAAAAGTCAAATGGCACAATAGGATTAAACCCATCACAGCCTTGCACCCTCGTTTTAATACAGTTTAGTAAGCAGTGCATACCACCACACGTCAGAGCTGCTTTCATTCATCAGACTATAACAGGATAAAATGCCTCCTCCACACTCTATCAAGGAAAGTGGTTTTCTTTGACACCTCTGATCTGTTTGTTTAAAAAAAAGCAATTACCGGTAAGCGCACGGTATGAGCGACTCTGCAGCTGTGAATCACTAGGATGAAACAAAATGTGTTCAAAACATGCTGCTTTACTTGCAACCACATCAGCAGGGAACACAAGGTGAATCTAAACCGCAAAGGTTCTGCTTTAAAAGGGCCTGTAAATCATGCTGCATGTGCACAATGCATTGGTACAGTGTGTTTTAGTTGTGACAGACGCTCAGAGGTTTAATGATTGGTCTATGGCTTTCAAACAGCAGAGCCTATTTCAAGCACTGCAATAAAACACATAACTTGGATTGTATTATGATCTCACAGCAGCTATTGTTATTTGCTATCATGTGGGTGCACATAAATCCGAGACCAACGATGTGTGCACATGAGAAGACGGGACGAGGGGAGCAATGCAGGGGGACATGTTTCAAGATAAAAGTTTGGAGTCAGTTATATCTTAACTTGTTTTCTCTAAAAACGACTTCCTTTTTCTGTGCTTACTTTTACATTTTGTAGCATCTGAGCAAGTAGAAACAAATAATTATCTACACGAGGCAAAAACGAGGGAAAGGACAGTATCGCCTTAGTGTAAGACCTCATTTTCCTAAATCTACAAATACAAGGTCAGAATTAAAGCTCCTTACCTACAAAATGTGTCTTATCTGCTTCTTCTTTTTTTATAAATCTTTTTGCTTTCTTATGCAGGGCCATGAATTCAGGCATTAACATTCTCCCAAACAAATCCACCTTCCTTTGGGGCATTTCTTCTGTCTAATCTGATCCCATTGCTACTATGTTTCCTCCAGAAATATAGACGCAGAAGAAATAAGCAAGATAAAAGCAGAAAGTGGCAGGAAGTCAGAGAAAAAGAGTGAAAGAAAGAGGTCGAGATGAGACAAAGACAAGACAGGCTGAACAATAAAGTAGAGACGTGGGGCTAACATTTCTACAGTGTAACATAGAAGATGATAAGAATGACAGCAACTGTCACATGCTGCTCTCCACACTCAGTAACTCCTGCATCAGGTCATCTAAGCACCACAACTGTTTTTATTATGCATGGCCAGCTGGGGAAATGACAAGAGACATCCTCCTCACACTAGCGGATGGCTGCATCCTCTCTGCAGTGTCTCAGACAGGTTCTGAAATGTCCTTGAGCATCCTCGCACACACAGTGACTGTTTTTGTTTTGGCGTCTGTAGACAAGATTCAATCTAAGTTGCTTTCTCAGAGTTTGTGTTTTACATCTACAGTGCTTAGAAACAGGATCTGTTGTTTTTTTTTTTTTTTGGTGACCCATATATGTTAATTGTAACATAATCAGAGTTAACCTGAGTAAAAAGAAGGGAGGTTTTTAATTAATTTGATTCATAAGGGGAAAAAAATTAAAATCAACCTTCTGCTAAATGAAAATATGATTTGACTGAATTGAATGTAAAAAATTTGCATTTTGAGCAAGATGAATTGTTGCAAGATTTGTAAATTATAAACTCCCTAAGGTCCATTTTGCCAGAAGCGGAAAGATGCTATAGCCTCCATACAGAAATGTTTCAGACCAATGAAATGCAGTGACATGTATGACGTCAACCAGAGACAGAAGAATCATGGCTGCGACGGTTTTAGCTGGAATACCCTCTATTTCCTTTTAAAAAGTGAGCAAAGGAAGCGATTGGTGGATGGGAAATATTTTTATGCCTTCCTTCCTACCAGATACGGCAAGAGTTTGATTACCCGTTAACTCAGAGAAACAAATCAATAATGGGATATGGCTCAGCAGCTGTGATTGCCTAAAAACTTGACAAGGGAGACAAGTACCCACTCAGTAAATGTCCCTCCCTTTTGCGAACGTGCTCTACACAAATCTTCCCAGACTGAAACCGTGTAGAATTCATATTGAACTACACGCATCAATCTGGCTTATGCTTATGTTTTGTTTCACTATCATACCCTGACCTGATTACTACCTCACATTTAGAGTCAGGAATTTACTTCGAAAAAACCTGTTTCATGACATGAAGAAGGCTAAAAAATCTGAAACAAATCAATCTAGAAAAGGTTGCAAGGAAGTTTCTGGGTTTGGGATCCAACTAAACCAAAGTAAGAATTACTATATCAATTTAACATGAAAGCGATTAACCAAACAAAAATATTAGGGGAGAGAGAGGTCAACAACTTATTTAAGAGGACACAAAACAAGCAAAACTAGTATCTGCAGCTCTCTGGGCTCTTGCCATAGTTTTTGATCTGGAATAGTTGGCAGATTAAAAACTGCATCCATGCAAGAAATCCAAGTGCTGAACAAAATGAAAAACAAAGATCAGTCTCCAAATTATTCTGTGGCCTGACAACACACAAGTTTAACTTTTTAAAAAGTTGTGGATCTAGATAAAATTGATATCATCTCTAAACTACCAGTCAAACATATTAGTGGCAGTGTGATGTTCAGGGGCTTTTTAGCCATTTCAGAACCTGGATGATTTGATATAAAACATGTTACAATAAATTCTTAGCTCTACTAAAAAAATCCTAAATTAAGAGTTTTTCTGACAATAACTTTTTAACCTTCAGCCGGAGCACACTTTTGGTTTTAAAGGAGGAGAAAAAAAAGAATGAAGAAAAAGATAATTAAGATAAAAGGTGTGACTTAGTCAAACTTTAGACTTAAATCCGTTGAGATGCTATGGCATGGCCTCAAACAGCTGTTCATGTTCAAAACCTTTCCAGTGTGGATGATTAAAATAATTCTGCAAACAAGAGTGAAACTTTGATGAAGTCTCACTGCCTTTTATGGACTTGATGGCAAATGTTTCAGCATCAACTGACACATACAACCGCTCACCGATACATTAGTACATTTAGCAGCAATACCTCAGGATCACCTCAAACGCATCCATTGGTACTCCCTTAATTTACTATCCATCTTTAATGTTGATTAATTTGTTGAAAACGCTTTTTTTAGTTTAAATTCAGACTTGTCTAACATTTGTAATCTTTGTTTTAAAAACTCAGCAGCACAAACTGGGGAACAGCTAGACTGATAAAAATAATCACTTGTTCGATCTCGTTGTTACAAAGAATTTTTAGGTTTCAGGGGAAATTACTTTTTCACGTAGGAAAGGTTTGTTTGAATTGATTTTCTTCCAAATAGATAAAACAAAAGAAATCTGTGTAAGGGCCAAAATACTTCTCCACGGCAGCCTATTTACATCTTAACACTCTATAGTGGGAAAAAAAATCTGTTGTGTAATGGTAAGCTCATGCTTGAGGTGTGTTAGCATGTCTAATTGCATGAATGTTTAAATATGTGTCTGTGTGTCTCCATGTGTGGACAGAGTTAATAGTCCCCATAGATTTTGCTAATCAGATTCTCTCCCTAACCGCAGGATGACTTATTACTATTTTTTTTTTCTCAGGCTCTGTGACAAAGTGGTTCAGTGTTTGTTCACCATTTGTCCCTTATTCTTATTTCTGATTAATTTATTTCCTGTAGCTAGTCATGATGCTTAAATTTAAACATTAGTTTGCAACTTTGCTTCACTTACTATCCCGGGTTTGTTTGTGATAGCATTATGTTGCACTTTCCATCCATTTATTATATATTTAGGTTAAAGCTATTATTTCTGGACTTTAGGTTGAACTTGTTATTTTGTTTCAAAGTATATTCATAGAGTTTTGTTGCTACTCACCATTGTTTGTTTGTAGATCTGCAGCAGGCTAGGAGTATGGGAGGGGCCGGCCCAGTATTCCCTGCTGCTTAAATGGCTGAATGATGTCTTGATGGGTTCTACCAATTAGAGGGTTTTCTTTGGAATATTGCTTTGTTGTTTTTCTTAAAAGTAAATTTTTGAGTTATCTTATATTACATGGTTTATTTTACAAACAATCCCTTTAAGTAGATGAGTTTGTAAATTAGATTAATGATTCTCTACTTGTTTCTCTGTGTAGATTGTTTTTTTTTTTGTTTCTTTTTTTTACCTCTTTAATTGTGGCTTGGTCCACTCACATGCAGATGTGTTGCTAATTGTCTATAAAAACAGTGAGTTCTTGCAAGCTCAAAGAGGGTGGTCAGGAAAAGTAACAAATAAATCATCATAAGAATCTGGAACCGTTGGCTGATGCTGTTTTTTTTTTTGTTTTTTTTGTTCACCTTGCTTATCCTTGACCCCATTCGTTACCTTTACAGGCTCTTTCAAGTAATGTTTCACACTGGCTGATTTTCTCCATCAGTTCAAATACCTTAGGAATGGTCACTAGATGTGAGTTAGTGTTACTCTAAGTTTTGGGCACTAGATGAAAAGCTTTTCTGTAACGTTTTATCTCTTGTTTAGCTTTATGTCTTTATTATTTAGCTTTTGAAATCATTAAGTTTTTAAGCAACAAGAAAGATTCCGTGTCTTTCAATATGTATTTTTCTTAAAAAATCTCTAACCCTTACAAAAAAGTATGTTTTTAATCAGATTACACAACAAATCAGTATGACGATGTGAGTATAACAACGTAAATCAATCACAGTATACTATGAGTTGACAAAAAGCTATGTTTTCCATCGTAGGGTTTGGAATCCTCTTGAATAGATACCAGACTTATCAGCCATAGAGAATCTTGTTTAATCTTTGATCATATCAGAGTTTGATGGGATAAACTTTGACATTGTGTCCATGAACTAATAAAAGGGTATCTTGGTACTATATAGAAGCCTTTCTGTGTCAGGTTATACCTTTTCCGGTTGTGTATGTGCAGGTCTTCCTCATGCAACTCTAATTGCACAATTAATAAACATGCATTTTAGCTAAAGTGTTATAGGTCAACTGTCTTTATTGGCAATTTAATACAGTTTTGACTTGTTCATGGCATCCCTACTCTTTTGCTTATGAACTGCATCAATTCACAAAGTGGAGATTCAACAAGGTGTCCGAAACATTCCTTGCAGATGTTGGTCTCCATTAGCATGATAGATTTACACAGGGGCTCCAAATGTAATGCCTGGCAGGCAAAGCCTGAGCATCCTGGGTATGAATCTACCAAAGATGTGCCACTGGTGAGTGTGAAGGCAATAGGTGTACAGTCAACCCACTGTTTACTTCAGGAAACCTTTTGTTATGATATTATTTTCGTGACAGTTTTCTAAAAAATGGTTTGCTCATACAGGGCTGAACATAGAAAGCCAAAATACTATATTAAACATTGGTTAATTAGTAACGGGGGGGGGCAAAAGTGCCCCAAGAAAATATCTTCACTTCATACCACTAGTCTAAATCATTAATACAGGGCAGGATGGAGCCAAAGTGTTGTTTTGTTACCAATGTATGCAGAAAACACTGATGCTCAGACCAGGGAATATTTTTCCAAACTGTGGTGATTCTGTTTAAATTAGGCCAGTGGGTCCTATTGTTAGCAGACATAAGATGTAGTGTGTGGCCCTCTGCTGCTACAGCCAATCGTCTTCAATGTACCACATGTATTACATTCAGAGCATGTCTTAGCTAATGTGAGCTACCTTTCTTTTACATTATCTTAACCAGTTTGCATGCAACTACTGCTCAAAAGCTGTTTTATTACCTATAAACCACAGAAATAGTCGTGTGTGGAAATCCCCAGCAGATTCTTAATAGTTGGATCAACACATTTCAATTCAGTTAAATCAATTCAGCTTGTTTATATAGCATCAATTCACATCATGTGCTCTCTTTCTAAGAAAGGCACTACAGCAATCAAACCAAACACGTATGCACAGATAGTGGAGAGGAAACACTTAATTTCAACAGGGAGACACCTCCACTAGAACCAGGATCAGTGTGAGTGACCCTCTGCCACGGTACGGGGGTTCGAGAGGACAGAGGAAGACACACTGAAGGAATATAAAGCCATGGATGCATAAATGCTTTCTATGTTAATAAAGGTAACTGTAAACTAGCTCCACAGATGAATCTGTCAAGGAAACATTTAAGCTGGTAAGCTCTGAGGTTTACATGTAAAAAAAGATAAAATTGGGCACCAACTCCCTCCAATGTACAAAAAGTCACTTAAATTTGCTTTGTAATCATTCCAGGGCTTGGTTAAAACTTTAAAAAGTCTAATTTACCACATCTAAATGTGTAAATGCATTAGGTGGGAGTCTTGTGACTGACTCATTCACAGAGGTTATTCACGTTCACCCTAACCCCTACATAGTGCTCTACAGAGTACTATATATGGGTTCTGTCATTTTATATGGGAGTCCAAATGGCAAGTAGATGAAAAAGTAGTGATCATCTGTCCAAATGGTCAGTTAAAGAAGTGCATTAGAAAGTCCAGTCTATATAGTGATTTTTGGGGTTTGGGTGGACGGACAGGCAATGGTTGTGTCCGGACATCTGCCCTACACCCATAAAACCCTCAATCACTATATAGAGCAGGGACTATATAGTGGACTTTACATTAAACTCAGTTAACTGACCATTTGGACTTGGTCAAGTAACTCCCCGTACAGCGCCTGCGCCATCTTTGTTCGTTTTTGCAGCCACAACAAATCCCATGATGCTTTGTGATAAGAGCTCTCTCACAAATCATCAGGGGATATATTTGCTTGTCTAGTGACCATAGATGATCACTACTTTTCAAGGTGCATTCTGGGAAATTTCGAGTCCACCACGTTGTCATCTACTAGACGTTTGAATACTCATCTAAAATGGCATAACCACTATATAGTGCTCTATATATACAGAGTAGGGCGGACGTTCGGGCACAACCAATGGCTTAACAAGCACCTGACCAGGTGTATCTAATAAAAAGGCTGATGAGTCTATGTATTCAGAAAATCTCCTACACAGAGGAAGAAATATTTTCTGTGCTGCTAAATGATAAGTAATTTGTCCTTGGCAGGTAGGATGTGGAAGCTGTTTTAGCTTGGCATGCCTCTCATTAACCTACCCACTCAAATCAAGACCTCAGTGTTAATGAGTGAGAGGGAGAGAGAATCAGAGGTGAGTGATAATTTCTTTCACTCAGACTCTTTAACACTCATGTGTGATGCTTTAGCTGCATCAATATCTAATTCATTTACAAATAGCTGGTTGTTTTTCATAAGACAGATAAATTGCCTGCTTGATGTTTGGAGAATGTGTTAATAATGTTATAACTTTTTTTTTACATACTGAACGGAAAACAAAACAAAGGCTTCACTGGTTTTCCAAAGTATAAAATATGTTTTTTTAAAAATATCAATAAGCATAAATTCCATTTGGATATAGATACTAAGGAAAACATAGTCCTGACTAAGTGAAACCCGCCCAATTTACATAATCTTAATTTGTGCATTTGCTAGATTGCGCCAAGATATGGCGTGAGGAATATCATCACCGCGTCTGCTGCTCTTACAGGAAAGATGGTGACACAGCGATGGAAGAGTCATTTTCTCCACCTGCTTCCTCTTAAACATCAAACATATCCTGCCTATTTATTTTAAGGCTCAACCAATCTTTCCTTTCACGATCCTCCATCATGACTGTAGGCGTTGATATTTTATTATTATTTTATTTCATTTTTGGGGGGGGTGATTATTGTTAAAACACGCGCGTTGATGGAACCAACAGAAGGAGAAAGTACTCACCTCCCACAATGGCGAGCAAAGCCAGCATCAGCAGCAGCCGCCAGCCGTCCGACATGGTGCGCGTTTCGAGCCCGGAAAGGTGTTCACCCGGATGGAGAGGCCACCTACTCCACGCACACCCCGCAGTGTTGCTCCCCCACCTCCTCTCACTCTCTACCTGGCATAGTGAAGTCTCCCTGGGCTATGTTCTCCTCTTCTTCCTCGTCCTGATGAGGAGGGCATACAAAGGCAGAAACGTGTTCTCGGAGCAGCCAGGTGAGCTGCGCGTGCGGGATTGAAGGGGAGGGTGCTGCTGCCGACCGAGCTGATCGCCGCTTAGAGATCCGATGCGCTGGACAGGCGTGGGCGGGGCGAGCAGGAGGAGCAGGGAGGGGATGATGCACCTCAGAGGCTCCACATCAGCGAGCAAAGCCAGCCAGCGTCTTTCCTCACTCATCTCCATATAATATTAAGCACTGGCAGGCACGAACAGAATGTCCATTATTGACTTTCCGGTGACCTTGTCAGAGTAGGTGGCATCTTTCCAGTTTGTCTGTCTGCCTCATACTTCATATCAGCCAGGGGCCAAATACCTTATCTTTTAAAATTTCTCATATGAAAAGGATATTTTTTTCTATTCTGAAAAGAACACCATAAAAAACATGAAGTTCTAATCATTTTGTCATGAAATAAAATGTATACAATTACATGAATCTAAATGTTGTATGAGATGTTTGAATTCATGTTCAGACTTAAACAACTAGCTACTCATCATACTCTATCATAAAGAACCTTCTTCAAAACAAAGAGATCAATTTCAGTCACAGATAAAGAGAATTGCAAAAGGATTAAGAGCCCTTATTCTGCTGCCAGTCATCATTTTAAAGAGCCAACCTTTCTGTTGCAATACTAGTACTAGTACTAATAAATTATTAAATTATTTTTTTACCTTTATAGTTTAATTTAACAATTATTTAGGAAAAAAAAAATTTCACGAGATGCTCCAGTCGTATTAAGAAATGATATTGTTTTTATCTGCTAGATTAGAGTTTTTTGGCTCTCTTGATAAGTAAAACAATGCTTTATTGACCTGTTATTTTCTACGTTATTATTTTGTTATGCATCCTCATAAAAAAAGCCCTAGTCCCCCTGGTAAATTTGGTCGGGAACCCCCACTGTTTATATCTGGCTACATCTGGAAGCCAATGCAAATCTACGTTCTACATTCTCCCTCCATTCTTCAGTTTGAATGAAGAACATGTCTGGAATTCTTTTTTTCACCTTTAGTTCTTAATGTCTTTTGGTCTAAACTAATGCTTTGGGTCTTTACAGAACACCTGTTTGTGCCAAGATTATCTTACTGAAGTTACTTGTAACTATTTTCATCTGCTAGGTGTAATCTGAAGACAGCCGGTCACACTGGATTTTATTAAGTTGTTTTAAACAAAGGAAGAGGATTTGTATATTTAGTTTCCTGATGGGTTTATTTTATTTTTTTGTGAAATAACATGTTTAAAATACTAATATTGTTTTTTTCCCACTTAACAGACATAGATTACTTGTGTCAGCTTATCACATTAAATCCCAATCTAATTTTAATAGGACAAAATGTAAAGTCTGAATAATGTCAAAATCAATGTTTCCTTGTTAGTTTTATCAAAAGGCCTCTGAAATTATTTCTACTTTCTGTCGTCAGAGTTAAGTGTGAAAAAGTGACCAAAAAGGATAAAGAAAATGGAAATAAGAGGCTGGGAGAAGAGACACACGTATAAATACTGGATCAGAGACATACGGGCCGGACAACAATAAAACAATCGACAAAGAAAGTGTGATCAAATTAAGAAGATTGCAGCAATAAAAAAATCCACAGAAGAAAGGCGGAAGTTCATAGAATGTGGGAGGAATGTAGGGAAGGGCATAAAGGATGCATAAACAAAGTAAAAAGGGAGTGGAGGGGGGGACTGAGAAAGGAGGCGGTTGCTGTGGTGACTAAGAAAAGGTCTAAAAAGAAACAGCCTGTTTCTTCTTAATTTTGTTTATTTTCATCCCAGTCCCACACAGAGCGCACACTTGTACAATTAGGACATGATACACACTAATGAACACTATTATAACACATATACACGCACACACACACACACATTCCTGCACAGAGGCTAAATCTTCCACAAATTCTTCTATGCCGTCTTGAAACAGCTTCTACAATCTCATCCCCCCCCTGCAGTGAATGAGCTGACCTGACAGTGCTCCTCCCCTGCACTGAGTGCAGCTAGTCTCCTCTTGAATTATTTAGAAGCTGGGACCCCCACAAGTGCTTGTCTTTCTCTAACACCCACTCACGCTCCTTCTTTCTCTGCTTTTTCTTCTCTGTCCCTTCCTGCCCCGCTGTCATTATGTCTTTGGGTTGCCGCGATTACTTCCTGTGTCTCTGTCACATCTAGGAAACACAACATACAAATCTGATCGTGGGTCACAGCCCTGATGAATGGAGTAGGATAAATGAAGAAATAAATTACACAGGCCATTGATTAGTCTATTGCTTCTCATTTATCTTTTAGACAATTGTTTCCACTTTTTTGCTGTTAGTTTACAAAAAGATTAGCAGTAATGTGATCTTGAT
The DNA here is from genome assembly GCA_034780135.1 of Jordanella pulchra. Taxonomy (NCBI): domain Eukaryota; kingdom Metazoa; phylum Chordata; class Actinopteri; order Cyprinodontiformes; family Cyprinodontidae; genus Jordanella; species Jordanella pulchra. The sequence goes on along the minus strand of JAUZNJ010026731.1, from coordinate 2,371 downwards.
TTCACTAAGTTACTTCCATTGGAAATTTGTAGCACCATAACCATATAGTGTTATGGTGATGATATAAAATAGTACTAAATAACTGGATGACAGAGCTCTGTAAGTCGGTACTAATTGTTCAAACAGGAAACATGGCTCACTGCTTATCTGTATGTGCATTCATTGGGTGAATAGTTTCCAACCATGGTTCTAAACATCACAGCACTCAGTGAATCTAACATGCTTTTGAACATAATGTACAGTTTGTAAAAAATATCAGTCCTGAATTGTTCTAAATTGAAGAGCTTTGTTAAAGAGAATATTGAGATCTATAATACCTTTACAGTTTCTGTGTGAATATTCAAATAAGATTAATATTTGAAATAGCTTTATAAAGCACAGGAATATTTTAAAAAGTATTAATTTTTTTTTTAATTTAATTATATGTTACATTTAGATGGCATTAAATTTGTCTCAAATAATAATGTAGAAAATCTTGGCGATATTTTTGATCAGGGCTTGTCATTTGAATTTCATTTTTTAAGATTTTTCACAATTTCCTTCTTTCCTCTCTGGAATATTATAAAAATTAAAAATATCCTGTTCCTTTTATCTCCTATTTTTTCATCTTTTCTCCTTTTTTTCTGTTTTGCCTATCTTTTTCTACTTAATATTGCGGTGTCCATGTAATCTTTAAAACTCCCTGTATAATTATAATAAAGCAATTTATATGTACGTATAAAACAAGCGGAACGCTATGGCGATAGCACTATTGCTCCACTTGTGAAAGCAGAATCTGTTGGGCTCTATTTGGCATCAAGACAATTATTCTTATTGCCACATCGCCAAACAGGACACTGTAAAAAAAAAATTAAATATCCTGTGCAGGCATGATACTGAGAAACTAGTCTATGCATTTGTTACATCAAGGCCGGGCTATTGTTGTTCTTTTCTATCAGGGACTCCACAAACTGTATTTAAACGCCTTCAGCTGTTCAAAAATGCTGCAGAGTTTTGATAAAAAATAAAAATGGAGATCATATTTCTCCTATCCTAACTGCTCTTCATTGCCCCCTGTTAAATCCTGAACAGAACTGAAAATCCATCTAATGTGTAAATCTCTAAATAACCAAGCTCCATCATATCATTTTCTTGTAGAGCACTTCCCTCTCAATCTACAGATTTTTAGTGGTTCCTAGAATTTGTAAACGTAGAATGGGAGGCAGATCTTTTAGTTATCAGGATCCTCTCCTGTGGAACTAGGTACCAGTTTTAGTTTGTGAGGCAGACACCCTGTCTACGTTTAAGATTAGGCTTAAAACCTTCGCTTAGTGTAAGATTGGCTCAGGTTACCCTGAGCTATCTCTATAATTATGCTGCTATATAGACTTAGGCTGCTGGAGGACGGAACACATTTTTATCATTCTGGTTCTTTCTATCGCTGTTCTACAATTCTGCAGTATTTGTTAGTTCAACCCTCTCTCTGCTTTTTTTCATCATAGCAGCTTCATCTGGTCTGTTCCTTCTTTGGCTCTCTATCCTGGAGAGAAATATCAACTGGGCTTTTGCCATCAGCACCTTCTGTTATTGATGATAGAGTTGGGCCTGTTTTCACTACCCAGCCCTGTGTTTCTTTCCTTCAAAGAGTTAACTATTCAGCTAGTTTACCCTTTCCTTTTCTAAGTTAGAAGGTATTTATAGATCAGAGCTTCTATGTTCTTCTTGTATGTCTGCTTCTCTTTTCTTGAATCCCCAGTAGGCTTTGGCAGAAGGCCGCTCAAACTGAGCTTTTAAAAGGAAGTTATTCCTTTTCACTGTCTACAAAAATGTGTGTGACGGCAGATTAGATCTGTCATACACAGAATAAATTGTGAGAAATATCTCATTTTCCACTGGTAAATCTATCAAATTAATGGTATGAAGATTTTCTAATGATTTTCATGGTCTACATTGAACAACACTATCTGAATAAGACTAATGTGCTGAAAGAAAATAGGTATCCCTCTTACCTGGAAACACCTTGAAATGATCCTCCAGAATCAACTGAAGTTAAAGATCTTGGCTCTTACCTCTGCAATCTCCAGGTTATTTATTTTATTATTTATTTTTATTTTCAACAAGAAAATAGTTAAGGTGTAGATGCATAAAAAAATTGAAATGAACTTAATTTTAACCTGTACAGTATTATATAGATTATTTTTGGTTGAAGATGTTTGATTATATTTGCAAGTTGTTTTATAGTTTTACAAGTGCACACCAAGCTAATTATATAATCATAGTATTTTATCATATTTTATAATAGTAAAAGCAACTACGTCTGTCTGTCTGTCTGTCTGTCTGTCTGTCTGTCTGTCTGTACCCACAGCAGGTTCTTGTATCGGTATTGACAAGT
>JAUZNJ010026720.1:0-15436 GCA_034780135.1 Jordanella pulchra | reverse complement strand
CCCCCCCCCCCCCCCATGTAACATTTCTAGCTTCACCACTGATATATTAATCTTTTTTTTAATTAATTTTGTATTCGCTTTAGATATTTGTGTTACATTTATGCTACTGCAATGTAGTTTTCTTTTTCTTCTCATGTGCAGCACTTTGATTGTCCTGCTGCTGAAATGTGCTTTGTAAATAATCTTGTCCTGCTTTGCCTTTGTGCTGGACAAATGGATTTTTCCCTTTTTGTAAAAAATTCTTCAGACAGTTTTTTGCATTCAAGGTTGTAAGAGTGGCTGCTCAGTGGGAGGGCAATTTCAAGGGCAATGATTCACTTTTAAAGTAGTGTCAAATATGTTTCAGAAATGTCTGAAATCGGTAGAATGCCAACAACATTTTGGCTTTTTTTTTCATTTAACTGACAGCATTGAATGGGTATGGACGATCTGCTGGGACTCTGATGACATTGGTGTAGTGGAGTCATTATTAAGGCATGGCTGAAGTGGAACAGCCCATGCACTTTAAAAAGGTCGCTGGAGGTGACCGGCTTTGCAACTGGCTGAGAATGCAGGCAACAGATGGAAGGGAGTACCATGTGTCGCAAGCAGCTGACGCAATCCTTCACAGCTGTCCAATGAGCTTAGGGCATGCGGAAAAATGGCAGGGTAGGCCCAGAAGAGCTCACAGGTGGTATCTGGATTGAGGAGTAAACACTCTAATTGCTCAATTTCTGGCTGGGCTCTCTCAGCTGATTAGACAGGCCTCTTAGTGCTAGCACTGAGGTGGGAGGTAGAGTGGTTGACCCCATACCTTTACATCTCAGGTTTTCTTTCTTTAAAATCCATAACTTTGATTTTCTGCGCAGCAGTTGAAGCCCAACAACCACACCCCCTTGACACAATCTGGGAACTACTCAACAATACGGAATACCCCAGTGCAGTTTAGACAGAAAACACTAGCTGTTCTTTTCTGAATGGTGTTTTCCTTAGTTGGTCTTGTTTGGAGTAGATTTGCAAAATTCTCGACTGAGTATAGTTAATTTTATTCACTAAAAGATGTTAGATGACCACGTTCAACATTATAACATCTGAAAACAGTATTGTGATGTAAAAGGATAAACTTTAAGCAAATTTTAAACAAAAGAAAATCTTTCTTTTACAAACCTGCCTTTAGAACATGCAATCTGTTAATTTTAATAGGGCAAAACCCAACTAGTTTGCATGTCTTTGTAAATGACCCGCAACACAGCCACTTATTCCACATGTAGCTGAGTTAATTTTTTTTTTTTTTTTTTTATCTTATGAACCTTCTCAAAACATTTTTATTTCTGTTTTGTTTAATTAACATATCTACTGATATGACTGTTCCTGTTTTATATGGCTTTTATTTTTTGGTTCCTAATGTAAACATTGTTTCCAGGGGAACGTTATTAGTGTTGCACAAAGCAATGTTCAGTGACGTAGCTGCTGGTAAGGTGCGTGCTAAAGCTGCCTCTTACTTTTAATAATGTTTATATTGTGAAAAATAGTTCTCACAGCTTTTGTTCTGCTAAAAATATAATGTTAACTGTAAGTTCTTTTAAAAAAAAGAAACTTTGGTGTTTGTTAAAGTTATTAATTACGTTTATTAAGTTTGTATAAAGTTTCCCTCCAAAATGTGTTTGTTGGGCTGCAGGTCTGTGACAGTGATGTGTGTATGATACCCGGTGCTGAGTGTGTCCCACACTGTTTTATAGGTATGTAATGGATACACATATTTTTGTACATGATTTTACTTTTCATCAATTTCATTTGTTGTTAATATAACAAAAAAAGAGGGAGAAGCTGCCTAACTGAGCTGCTGGTCTGTGTGTATCATACCCGGTGCTGAGTGTGTCCCACACTGTTTTATGGAAATAAATCAACGCAGAGCACTATTCGGGTGTGATCCTTTCCATATCTGTTACACACATACTTAAAAAATATTGCATGTGCAATTAAATACCTTTTATTGGGAATCTTTGCAAATCAGGCCCTTGAAAAAAGTGTATTTCACTCAAAAAAGACATGTGCCTTATTTGCTCGTTACACTTGTCTCAGAAAGTGTTTAATAACAGACAAATAAAAGAACAAACTTTAAAATGATTGATAAAGTTTTGAGGTAATTTGATTTATAAAAGCTCTCCAAACCAATCTAGCTTAATGTGACTAAGTAGTTTTGCACTTCAGTAAATCTAAAAGGTTTTTCCGTAAACACAGGCAGAAATACCTGAGATTAAGTGTTTGCTCTAATGGAGTGAAGTTGTGTTTTCAGCCATAAACTGCATGTTTTGATATAGTCCAGACTTTGACTAAGCCACTCTAAAATCTTCATATTGTTTTTGTGAGTCATTCAGATTCAGACTGTTGTGATTAAGTTATATCTATACAGAATTTACAGTTTAATCAGTTAAGTCAATTCAATCATCCAGTTCCTGAAGTAGCATATCAGCCCTGGACTGCCCCACTATCCCAACCTGGTCCAGCTTGTTGTTTATCTGATATCTAATCACGTGTTAGCTTCTTTTTAACAGGCAGCACCTGAGAGTATTTTATTCTTCTAATTCCATTCAATATTTGGCAAGATGGGTCTTTGTGTTCTTTTTCTACATTTCTTCTTACATTTTAACTGATTCATCATCTTATTTAGCCTCTTTATAAATGTTAATAAATGAGCAAGTATAGTGGTAGGACTTTAAGGGCAAGAAAGTCCTGTAGAGCTTTAGCTGTTGTTCTCAGTTCTTTTGAGAACTCATCGATTAATTTTCTCTTTGACTAATTTTCTAGGACCACTGCTTCAGGCAAAGATTTACCACTGTTCATGTTTTCACTATGTGAAGATTACTGCAATTCATTTGTGTGCAAAGGATTTAGAAATAGCTTTATATCCATTTTCAGACTAATTATTGTAAGTGACTTTTCTTTCTCTTTTTTTTTTCTGGTATAGTGTTTTTAAAAGACTTGTAGCCCCTTTTCTTATTGTTAGACAGATCATGTCATAAGATATTCTGGTTGTATGGGAAAACTGAACCCAGCCTCTCCAAAAACAAAACAAAAATAAAAAAACATGGTCATCTGTCAACTGATTACTTAAAAAGCACTTCTTAATGAAAAAATCTGTCATGTTCATCAGTTGATTACCATAAAATTGGATTGATGATCTAAAACATGCTGTTAAACAACCAAATATCAATGTAATAATAAATGGGTAAAGTCATTGGATCCATTGATGGATGCATAGATGTAGTTTATGAAATTTATAAAATCAAATCTGTTTCTTTTCAATGAAGCTTTATTTTACCTTGCCATTGTGGCAACAAAATTTAGCTTTTAGCTGTTCTCATTAACAGAAAAATATGTAATGTGGACTGAAACATTTCCTGCAGGATACACAAACATTTTTAGATGCTGTAATTTGTAAAGCCAATAAAGATCAATGCTCTTCTACAAAAAGCAAAAATTTGAAAGATAAGATAATGTTTTATGGTACTTCTGGCAGAATGTTGATGGGAGTGAACAGATGTGTGTGTAACATCTGGACCATGAAGCAGCCAGATGCTGTCCACAAAAATAGAAATATAACTTTCTTCTGTATAAAAATACAAAAGTCTTTCTTAAAATGGTTTAAATTCTTGCAAAGAATCTTTGACTAAATGTTATAGTCCTCACATCGAAGGAAGCTCAGTGAAAAAACGAAGACATTTTAAAAATACAAAATGATCATATGCAGTATTGCTAAAATGATTCAAGAACACCTTGTGATTTAAAAAAATATATATTTTATTGGATCCTTTTTTGGATTCCATATATTTTCTCTGCATTAGAAGCTAAACATTGACATACATTATAACTCAGAATTGACAGCATATGATTGTCAATCTCTTGAAATCATACAAAGAAAAGCTGTAGTGTTTTTATTTAGCAGAAACCACATACATCTTTTTCTCCTTCATTTTCCCACTATCCCTTCTACGTATCTGCAAACATCCCCAAATACACAGATGAATGGTTAAAGGACACACCACTGATACAACTTTGAAAAGAGCTGTCAGTCCTGCCCCCAGATGACAGCATCAAAGTCAGGGACATGTGATCGGTGTTCAATTAGAACTCCATTTGTTAGCTTGTTGGAGCACATCACTCTGCACTGAGGTCACCAACCCATGTCAGTAAATGACTGTGAAAAGAATAATGTTCTCCTCGGATTTAATCTATTAAAACACAATTACATCCATAGGTGATGTTTTTAATAGCTACAGATTTAAAAGAGTATTTTAGAAGTTAAGTTATTAAAGGGAAAGTGTCCTCATTTCTAAAGAGCCCCTTAACTCGTCTTTACAACGGCAGAGGAACAAAATGCTGTTGCTTTATCTTATCATTACGAAAGAAACCAAACATAAAAAGGGCTATAAGCGCTATATAAAATCTTATCCATCCATCCAATCATCCATACATAGATTCACACATACCCCCTGTTAAGGTTTTTAAATTAGTGTGGATTCCATTTGATTTTTTTCAAATGAAATCTATTCTTTTTTTTCTTAGATGTGTGACAACATATCCAGAAGACAAGGGCAGTTGCTACTCAATCTGGCATGACTCTCAGAGCAGAATGCTAATTATATTTCATATATATATATATATATATATGTGTATATGTATACATACACACCCATACTCAACACCTTTTTCCTGTGTAGAAGTACACAAAAGAATAAAATAAAACTATAGCTGTTCTATAATGTGGTTTTAATAAACCAGCACATTTGTGCAGTGTAAATTAGTCTGTACAAAATCCAAGCAAAGTCCTCTTTTCCATGGTTCTAAGTGCTGAGATTACTCCTGGTGGATAGTTTAGTGTTTGAGGGTACCATGCAATGGTAAATCTTAGCAGAACGTAATGTATCTTAGCCAAAATGAAAGCTCCATGACGGATCAGATCACAGAGCAGAAGGTTCACATTGGATACTCCCCATGGAGAAGACCCACGGACCAAGGACAGTGAGTTTAGCTGGTTGAGGGGAGGTCCTGTCTTTTCAATAAATGTACAGAGGCAGAAAGCCAGAAGCAGACGGGAGCATTTAAGGCGGGACTCGTGCGGCGAGGGCCTTGGACGGCATCCAGAGAGTCAAGTGAAGCAGCTTAATCACACCCAGACTTGGAAAGTTAAAATGAAATCCGAATGGAGGAAGCTTGTAAAATTTATGAGCTCTTTGAAATGAGAGACTGCTACTTTGCAAGGAGTTCTAAGAGATTTGTGTGTAGCACTTACTATCTGAAACAATATCACCAAAAAAACATTACAGTCATGTCCTATCATGATACTAGCTGTCATGTTCATGAAGTCCCAAATTAAAAGAATGCTGGAAGGTACATTTTATTTTTATGACTGATGTTACGGCCATATAGTCAACACCAGGAATACGGAGAGAGTTTTCATGAACCACTTAGATTAGCTGGTTAGCACTTTTTGACAAAAACACCCTAACTGGTCATACATCTTTAACTGCAACAGAAATGTTTATTTACTGTACATAATTCAAGGAGGTGGTCATTTAAGACATGGATTAATTGATATAGCATTAATAACAAGCATTAATTGATATACACCATGTATATTCTATTCTATTCTAATCCATACTTGGATAATCTTATGTACTGTTCAAATGCACTTTAGCTGTTAGCTTTCTTATCAAACAAATGTATCTTTTTGGTGTACACTAATCAGTACATTATTGCAAATTTAACTGAATTTCAGAAAATATTGTGAACAACAGATTACTTTAAAACAAACAGCAACTTAAGAGAAAGCCTTGTCTTAAGTACCAGTTTCCAATTATTTACTCTGTGTCCTTTCACCTTGCTTCTCCATTCATTTTTTTATGAATTTATGATTTATATGCTTATACAGTAAAATTTATTAGACTCACCTTTTGATGAAAGATGAGATGATGTCAACCATGGACCCAAGGGATCAGTGGATGGGGGGAAAAAAAACAAGACAGAAGAACTTAGTTATCTAGAAGAAATCTCCAAAACAGTGTAAACAGCAAACACTTTCAATATTTTCATGAATGAAGCTGGAGGCTTTGAGCTTTACAGCAAGTCATTGTAATATATTCTTATTTGGATTTTTGCTATGAACTGACCTTTAAATAAAGACAGACTGAGGTGATCTGTAGCTTGTGTCCTTGTTATCACTTTTTACCCTGAGAAGGTTCATACCGTTTATCATTTAAGTGGCAATATTAATGGCTTGCCTGCAAGAGAAGTGTACTTATTTTCCATTTGTTTAAATACCACCATATAAAGGTATGGTACCATGAGAAAGTATTTGCCCCTCAGACATGTCATCTCTTTTCATTGTATTACCTTTTAAATTGGATGGATGAAACATAATTCATTGTCAGAAAAAGATAAATGAAAAAAGGATTTTTAAATTAATCAAGAAAATCTAAACCAACCTGAAAATCTAACCAGAAACTGGTTTAGATTCTGTAAAAAAAAAATTCCCCTGTGGTTATAACAGGTGAGCTTTTGAGATTTCTATGAATTAGGTTTTTCCCTAACTACAGAGAATGTAAATTAAAAAAGAAAATCTTTACAAGATTCTTCAAAAAGAAAGAAATATATGATTTACAAAATAGATTTCGATTTAATTGCTTAGTACAGCCACTGCTTCCACATCATTTAAGCAATTCAGAAACAGTGTAACTTTGGGCCTTCTTGTCTCAGTAATAGTTTCCACAATGAGTGTTGCAATCAGTCCAGTGAAGTAGCCCTTAGCCATGGCACATTTACCAATTGAGAAATTAATAATTTCTTTGTCTATGATTGTCGATTACTATCAAGATCCATCAAGCTGAAAATCTACTTATTCCGGGGATTAGCATGGTGTAGCTCTGTTCTAGCATATAGTAGCAGCGGTTTCAATGTTCCCCATTTAGGCCCAAAGCAAGCAAAATGGCCAAAATGGTTTGCAGCCAACTTCTCTCCAAATTTCAGATGCTGGAGTGACCACACTCCTTCTGCTGGAGGTGTCAATGTTTACTGTAACTCCATCAATGTATTGAAATATGGTGTATTTCTGGTATAAAGCTGGCAGCTGAGGAGTGAGGCCTCCCTGACAATGTCATCGCTTGGGATTACATTACCCCCTTGGAGCTGTTGGTTACTGACAAAGGACCTGCCAAGGACCAGTCAAAGACCCATGATGAAGACGGGAACTTTTCAAACGCTACTACTGTAGGTGCACTAAGGAGCATTTCAGATCCTTTCTCCTAAAGCTGCAAGACTTTATTACCAGCATTACCCCTAAAACAACTGTGTTAGTATTTACATCCCTGCTGTTTTGCATAGCTTTCTTGCCTTGTAGTCTGTTGGTGTTTGTTTGTTAGATGTTTGTTGGTTAGATGTTTGTTAGTTAGATGTACTTTTTATTATTTTTTTTTACATCAGTCTACCCAGTAGCTATTTCTATGCAATTTTTACTTACTGTATAACTTTTCTCTTCTAAAGGGAAATATTGGCTGTTGTTTCATAGTATCCCATTCTTATCTTTTGTTCATTGTTATTTATTTTTTACCATTTTATAGCTGTAAGCTCTGCTGTTACTGACAACACCTGGGTTAATTTCACTTGGCAACAAAAAATATATATTGATCCACATGTCGTTTAAATATACCTTTTTTTCTTTTACTTCTGACACCCATTGGAATAGGGGAAAAAATGGAAGTGAATGACTGGTGTAATTCGCTTGCTTTTTGACATATGCTTATTAGGTTGTATCCTATAATTCACATTATAAAACAATTTTAATTTAAAACCATATTATATTTGAGTCTTAGCTTGATAGTCATTAATATACATTGAACTCAGTTGCATACATTTAGATTTGAACTTGGCCTCTGCATATATTTAATTAAAAAAGTTACTTGATGAAGGATAGGGGTTATCAATGCTGTCCTTACCCCACATACTGTGATTGCCCGATGATAACATCATGCTTCATAATTTCAAAAATGCAGAATATCAGAGAGAAGTGATGCTGTGTATGGGCAAACTAAGTGTTTGGCTGACAAAGTCATGATTGAACTCTCACTTAATCAAAAGTATTTTCTTTCTGCAGGGATGAATAAAACAGTTAATGCTTGTGCAATGTGTTCAGACTCTTCAGAAAATTCATGACTTATAAACAAGAGTGTTGTAAATAACTGTGGTCAGTGAGCAGTCTAGAAATTGGTTTTGCTGCCAAAACTGAATTGGTAAGAATGTTGGATGCTGCTTAGATAGTTTTCTTAGTGCATGGAGAAATAAATATGGAGTTGTCACATTTGAAACATTGTAATTAAGTAAATTGTCTCTGCAAGAACACAGAAGGAAAAAAATCCAACAACTCTTCATTATATTTAACTACCACTTCAAAATAAAGCAACTAAATTATTTTCTTTGTAACAACTTTGTATCAATTGTCCCAGTTAAACACATTCAGTCACCCTATACTGAGGCTATTCTCAGAAATAAAAAAAATCACAAACATTTTCTTCACCAACAAGTTCAAACTGAATGATTGGTTCAACTAATGAAAACAAAAATATATAAAAAATGTTAATTTGTATACACATGCACATGCCTATATTAATTATCAAAATGAACTAGACTGACATTGTTCTTGTTAAAAAACAAAAACATTCTAACAGTTATTTCAGTCATTCAGTCACAGAAGTCTGTGCTCATTGCACCATTTATGAAGAAAGTCTGCCTGTCTGTCTGAGCCAGCATACAAATCAAAAGCCACAGAGCATGTTCTCTATTTGAAGCACTGCAGCTTGAACGGTAAAAAAAAAGAAAAAACGAAAAGAAAAAGAGCCTTTGGCTTCTATCCTTGTAATTTAAAGGAGTCACCACCATGTCTCCTCTATACTGCTTTAGCTAACTCTGTGGTGGCGTCCAAGCTGACAGCTGAAAACAAGCACAACAGAGCAGAAAGTGTGCCAGTGGCAGGACACGCATGCACAGATAAAAGGCTTAGCAGCAACCGAGACATCTTTAGACCACAAAGTTGGTCTTTCTTTTTTATGACAAATTGACTGGGTTTGGATATGTATGTTTTAAGTCAAGGTCATAGAAGACACAAGCAACCAGCTAACCAAGCAGACACCCACAGTTTGCACTGATTACTACTCTCTGACAGTTTTTCTTTTAATAAACACAAAAGATGGGCTTTTGATATCATGTGTAGAATCAGTCTGAAATACTTTTAAAAACAACATCAAAGTATATCAAGTGATGTATTATTAAGCATACCTATGTGTGATGTATTAAGTCAGAGCCAAAAATACTCAATTCCAGGAACAATGTTGCCTCATTCTGATGCTGTAGCTCGCCTGACATATTGCCAGCAATTCTCAAGGCGGGTGACAAGCTCAACGCCTTTTGCTTCAAAGCCTCATCAAGCAGAAGGACCTTTTATCTTCTGTTTGTCAATATAAAGTCAACATGGTGGACCTGGATTTTACAGAGTAAGTCATGGTCCTGTATTTATTATGGAAAGCTGAACAGCAGCACTGACATCCCTAGGTTTGCCAGATCCTTCAGGGATGCTTCTAGTTCGGGGAGTCCAGGAGCTACGGAATTTTCCCCCAGGCAACAGAGGAAAGGTGAGTTGAGAGATGATAGCAGAAGAGTGGAAGAGGGTAGCAGTAGACTAAAGCAAAGAGCGCACGAGAGCCGGGCAGAGGCAGTGGGTGGCTGAGGTCATCTTTGCAAAAGAACAATTGGAGATTGGAGATAGCGGTAGATCAGAGCAAGACGGTTGGTAGAGGCAGCAGGCTGCTGGACAATTTCTGGAGTTAAGAGGAGTAATTGACTAGTCCTTATGAGGGTTTGATTAAAACAGCTTTAAAAGCCACACACATACCTCCAATAAGCATTCCTTACTTGATCCAATGTCAGTATTATTTTTTAGCTAACTTTGATTTAAAAAAGCTTAAAGCTACAATGTGTAATTTTCAGCAACATCTAATGGGCAAACTACAGGTGGCAGTGATATGAACCACTTTTCATCGGTTCTCCCTCTCCAAGAATACATAGAACTTCATGGTACAAACTGGCTTCCACAACATCCACATCACTTATCTTGTCCAGTGATGAAGCGGTTTGTTAACATGGATATCATTTTTAAATAGTATTTTATTAGTCTGTGTAGGATATAGACTTCATGTAGGTCTAACCTGCCGTCCATTCTAATGTGACGGCGATCTCTACAGTCACTAGTTTTTTACCTCTATGCTGCCGTAGCACAAAGATGTCTGCTTCAATACATGTGAAACCCACTCTTTTTTAATTATAAACAGCAATTTTTCAGGCAACGCAAACAAAGATTGACATTTTCAATTTGTAGATGATAATAAAAACACATATGTATAAAGTATTATATTTCTGTTAACAAGTTCGTGTAATTATTACACACTTAAACACAAAAACAAAGGTCAGATTTTCCAACTGCAGCACTTTGCATCCATCGGAGGTGTTGCATCGCTGTTATTGCCATAGCAGCTCCTGTTACAAAGATTTACATTGAAGCACTCCTGTATATAGGGATAACATGTAAACTGATTGATCTGGTAACTGAAAACACGTGAACGTACCATTGAAGTTGCTTGATTGGTTGAACGTCTTATGAACATATTTCATCTTATACAGTATTAAAGCAATGCAGCATTCAGTAAAAACAGTAAAAAAGATCTTTCAGATATTGAAGATTAGAGTGGAAACTCTTATACAGGATGGATTCAGCCATAATTTTACTTTAGCTGCTGCTGTAATTTAATACATTTAAAAGTATTAAATTCTGTAAGCTGTAAGCTCAACATAAAAATATGTTTTGGGAATAAATTGTAGAAAAGATCATTTGCAAGTGTTATAAATATTCACATGTTTTAAGGTAAAGTTTCCCCTTTCCACTTATTTAATACTCTCCATTAGATTTGTTTGGTTACAGACATTTTGCAAAGTTCTACTCCTGCTTCCTGTTGTACTGCATTTTAATAGCAGTGATTTTCTTGTGGTGCATGTGAAATGCTCTGCAGCTATCTGCAATTTATAATCTGTGTTGCCAAGGTCCAAGGTTATTTGAGTCTTTTTGTGTGGAGGCAAAGATTTAAAGCTTAGCAGGGTATATATCTTCAATTTATGGATGTCATGATGATGCTGCCTACTCTTCAGATGGCTCCAAACCTGTGTGGAAATTTAGGGACAAAAGAAAATTGTCTTTCATGCAGTTTTAAGCCACACTTTACAAATGAAATAGAAGAAATTACATTAATTTGCACCGCTTCTCTCTTTCATTAATGGTTTTTATCCATTCAAATCCAATCATCATTTCAAACAGAAAAAAAAAACATTTGAGGCCTAAATTGGTGCAATTATCAAAACAGTTGCACACAGAGTCAATCAACTTTTAAGCAAATGAGCTTGGAGCTAAAACTCGGCATGGTATTTAACAGACTGCATTGTCTCCTCCTGAGTGTTGTTCAAACATTAAGCCATGTCTAAAGTTCTAGAAATTAACACTAAAGGTGAAAACTGATAAAAGGCATTAGTCATTGGTGACTGATGTAAACTTTCAAGGTTGCTTAGCTTTTTGATAGACTTTAAATTAACATTGTTTCAGTGCCAGCTTTGGGCTTGGAAATATGCAAAGAAAAACAAAGGAATTCTTTTTATCTTTTAAAGCATTTGAATCTACATAGAAGCTCCTTTTGAGCCCTTTGTATAGCTAACAATGAGTGGCTTCACTCAAATTTTGGTAGCAATAATAATAATAATTTCAACAACAAACTGAAACGAGGGAAATCTTGATAAGCACACACAAAAAAACAAAAATCAAATTTTCTTTGAACTCCCCAAACTGTCTGTTAAGCATCACAAACAAAGACAAAATCATTGATAATGATAAAAAAAACTTTATTAGTGTTTTTCACATAACAATCACTATTAGTGCCCAAGCTCTCTCTGTGACCTTCTGAGCTAAAAGTCATATATTTTTTTATATCACTAAGAGTCCATAATCAAGTAATAAATGCACAATCCTATTATATTCCAGACTACCAGATGTGTATTCAGAACATCCATTATCTTAACTCCAGTCTTTAGTCCTGCTTGGCAGTGAATTCAATTGAAACATCATTAGTGGGGTTTATAGGGGAAATGATCCTCATGTCATCCGGTAAATTATCTGATGACAAGATTTCTCCAACATCAGTTAATGCATGACCAAAGGTCTAGGCAGTGATACAGATAAGATGGATTTTGAAAAACAAACTACTTGAGGCAAGAAAGACTAGACTATTAAAACACAGAATTAAATACCTACAAAATAAGCTTACAATTTTAAAGATTAAGTTTTTTTTTCAACCATTACTATTTTGAATAACTTTTGAATCACTGCTGAGGATTTTCATATGTTGTGTGATTCCAGCTTCACCCCAGCAGTTAGAAGTGCTAGTGCGTTCAGCATCACCATAGCATCACCTGTAGTTCTGATTTTGTCCTGGTATTAAACATTGTTTAAAAGTCAAATCCAACTGACTATACAAGAAGTGGTTCTTAACCTAGGATTGTTAACAAAGAAACTATGAAACCTAATTTAAAAGGTATTTGATTTAAACACTGCATGTTAAATTATTTACAGTATATGCATATACAGATGTATAGTTTTGGAAAACAGAACTTTTGCAAAAATTGTAGTCCAGTTTTAGGTCCTGTGCTTCATAGGTTTATATGAATAAACCACAAAGGCACTGTCAGTTATCATTTTTTTCAGACTGATAAGTATAATATGAGCATCTGAATGCTCACCGTGAACCTGTATTAATATTCTCTTCAGCTGTAGACCTGCTACTTCTGAATACAAAGAGCTGAGGAGACTTGGGCATCATTCTTTGAGATGTAATGGCTTTTAAAACCTGCTCTCCAGCTCTGTGGTTTTTTTAAGGTAAAAACAAAATAATCCTGAAAAGATGCAACAAAACTGCTTTAATGGTGACAAGTCTGCTGTAGACAGTCAATTCTTTTCATTCAGGAGCAATGCCAGGTCTAGCGCATACACGATGGTGACACCAACACAGCTGATTAATGGAGAGTTTTAACATGTGAGTTTATTTAGGTCAAGAACATATGACACTGTTTTAGTTATTTCTACCTTTGTTTTATTCACATTTATGGTTAGCGCAGTTAGCATCACTGAGTAAAACAATAATCTCTGATACCGTAGAGTAGGTCTAGAGCAAAAGTTCCCTAAATTTTGTCAAATCCTGGACCAAGAAACACTTCCTGAAACCGTATTGTGTCATAGTTACCGTGCCTGTCTCAGCACGGTTTATTCATACCCTGGAGCAGTTGCTCAAAGTGTGGAGTCCTGACAGTCCCTGCGTACCAAAAGCAGGACAAAAAGATGTAAAGTGAAAGCGTTCTTGAGGCAGAATAGAGTAAAGACTAAGAGCACGAATGATAAGACATCATAGTTAGAAAATGTCTTCTGGATTTATAAATAGTGAAGAGGCAAAGAAACACAACTACATTTAAACAATTAAGTGGTAATAAAAACTCATTAAAACAAGTTTCATTCCTCACGTTGTTTTTCCTTCCTCCTTTATCTCCTCCATCTGCACAACACTGGAGCAGCCAGCCTTGTGCCGACTGAAGGTTTAGGGATAGTAAAAAGTTTCTCTTTTTTTCCCAGTCTGGGTAAAAAACAAAAAGAAAAAAAGAAAATAAACAATTGAGTGTTTTCACTTGAGTGCAAAAAAACAACACCCCGCAAAATAGCTAGGGAGATGTCTTACATGGTGCCTAACCAATGCATTTGAACACAAGAAAATGTTCTTTGTCAATGTCACCCCTGCAATCACTACCACTTATAACCCCCAGCCCCAAAAAGACACATTCCTCCAGGGAAAGACAGGAAATAGCTGTTACTCTCATCAGTAACCTGTCATGAACCTGTGAGTGATGGCTCCAAAACATAGATCCAATATTATTTCCAATGCATCAGTCATCTTTAACAGCATGTTACTCTAAAAGAACACAATCCGAAGGCTCTGTTACAACCAGCGTCAGAGTGAAGCTCGGGACCATTGCAGCACCTCAGATGTAAACAACACTCCGCTGAGACATCCCGTTTAAGTCAAATCCTAGCTGTAAAAGAGAGTGTGTTGCCGTTTTCTCTCAACTGTCAACATCATTGCCAGTAAAATCAATTTACAAAAGCAGTGATTTTTATTTTTTTTTAATGGGAGGGTATTTTTTTCTTAGTGCTAAATAAACTTCCCTCAACACTTCAAAAGCTCATGAGCTGGTGATTATTTTTTAATAAAGACTAAGTAAAAAAATTGTTGCTTTAGAAAGACAATGCCTCTGCTTCTTGATTTTGATTTTTTGAATAACCAATGGCATCATAATTTGCTTTTCACTATTGCCTGTATTCTTTAAACACTTTAAAGATTAAGATCCATGTAATGGACTGGTAACCTATCATGGGTGAATCTGGCTTTCACCTAACAATTGCGTTTGCATTTATGAGGATTTAACTGGAATTTCTGTCATGCATCCCAATGGTTTAAACACCTTTTAATAAGATCCTACAGACAGTAAAGGGTTGTTTCTGTTTAATCTATAGAATAATTCCAACCAACTGCTGCATGTTGTAAGTTTGCTATTTACAATGGAAAAAAGGGGAAGACCAAGGATATTTCCTCTAATTAGGCCTAGAAACAAAAAGATCTATTAAAAAGCTTTCAGACAACAGGAGGTATGGTGAAAGATCCCAAAAATAACACATCCAAAGGAATTTTAAGAATGGATCAGAAACAAAATCATTTTAAGCTATTGGACTGCACAAGTTTCAAAGGCTTTAGGACTCCAGAGAGCTACTGTGAGACAAGTTATCCATAAAGAGAGAAAACATGGAATGGTGGCAGAAGATATGATGGTAGCAGTATAATTGTCTAGGGCTTTGGGATCTTTGTTTCAACACTGAACTGTAAATAAGTCTGAAAAATTCAAGATATGTTTTGCAGTTTCTCTGCTCCTTTAGATAACTCTTATTATTTTTAGGCAACCATTTTTCAATGCTAACTCATGTATAGTACTTGCCCAAAAATCCAGTTTTGTTTCTTTGTTGTTGTTGTTTTTACCTAAGGTCACAAGAGCTAAAAAGTTTTAGACATACAGACAAAGATAAAAGTTACATTTATGAATTCTAAATTTTGGAAAATATCTTCAAATGAATTTGCTAGAAAGACTGTTGTAAAATACTTCCTGTCGTGATCCGTCTGTCTTAGTTTTGTTTTTGAAGTTTCCTGTTGTCATCCTGTTTTCTCTGTGCCCACCGTCCGCCGGATGGTGGACTCCCGTCGGCGAGGTCGCGGCTGGC
>JAUZNJ010026698.1:0-16668 GCA_034780135.1 Jordanella pulchra | reverse complement strand
TATTTAAATTATGTCTTCTGATCATTCATTCATTTCTTTTTTTTTATGGGAAAATGGGAAAGATACAAGTTTCTACTTCTTGCAGATCATTTTTAATCATAATTTATTTTAGTTGTTAAATCATGTATTTATATTTATCATCGAGAGAATTAAATTAAAAATGAACTGAAATAAACTGTGTACAACTCCACAAAAATGGATTGCCTTTTTCCAAAGACCTCCCCAACTTAGGTGATCCAACTGAAGCAAAGCTGCTATCTTTTTTTTAGGACGGCTGCATTTATGCCGAGGTTGCATCACACAGAGGAGGGCTCTAATAATTAGTTGGTTGAGGGCTTCGTAAACTTTCATGTAGGTGTATCAGAATAAAAGAGTTGTATACATACAGATTTTTTAGTGTTTCCCTTTGCTGCTGTTTCAGTTTTTTAACATGCTTGTTTTATCTAGAAACAATTTTCAGAAAATATTTGAAAATTAGTTGGTTTAACCTGGAAATCCAACAGGGAGAAATACTTTTGTAAAGGCACTGTGCATCTTTAGTAAACATTCTCCACCTCTATCAGCGTTTTTCTTTTAGTTTTTTAACCCATTATACTTTTATTATTTTGACATGATTCACGGTAGTCAAAACCAGACATTCTGGGCACTTAGCCAAAAAAAGTTCAGATCTTCTGTAAAAAGAAAACTTTAGATAAAATAGACTACTCTCTTATTTTCTTCTCTGTAAAGAAGAAAACTAAAATTCTCTTCATGTCGGATGTCTTTTTGAATTCAGAACCAAGCCTACACGCCTTGGCTGGTATGTTGACTTACTGGATCGGCTGAGAGCACTGAAGCGAGGAAGAAAACCCTGATGATATATCACATGATTTTGTCTTTTCTTTTTTTTTTTTTAACATATGCTCTGCTTAGATTGAGGCGATACCTTAGGGTTTGTAAAATCAGCATAATTCTCTCAGGCTTTTCACCCTGTTTGTAAAAGCACACCTCTGACTGCAGCTTGCTAAATCCGAGGCGTGCATTCAGGATGTTCTCTTGTTTTCAGAGTCCTGCTGCTGCTCTTGGTATCTGGCTACATCGGGCTGAGGATCACAGCTCTGGAAAAGCAGCTTAGCTCTCTGGGAGCCCTGACTGATGTGACCTCACACTACACAGAGTGAGTACAGCCACCCAAACACGAGGAGGCTGCAGGAAGTTAGGGAGTTTGTGGGTGACAAAGAAAAAAAGTGAGTTGGCTCAAACTGGTTTTTTAAACAATTAGTACTCGCTGATCACAGTAAGATATGGGGGAAGTAGCCTTACTTGTTCACACAAACGTTGAAAGAAAAGTTATAGCATTCCAGACGATCACACCCACTATGGTATAATATATGTACTGGTAAGCTGAAACAACAAAATGGAAATGAAAGCTATTTTTAAACCCCACCTATAAATCTTGTCTCAGAACTTCCACTTTTCTCTTTAAAGGTGAGCATTTAGTTCTGCAGACGTGTTAGCTGACAAATTTAAATAAAAAAAGCACCCTGTTGTTTTTTTTTTTGTTTGTTTTTTTCTGCAGCCATTTTTAATAAAATTGATTTAACAGTGTTTACATTTAGCTAAATATTTCCTAGTTAAACACTATTATACTCCTCCAGCTCATCTTTCTTCTTTTACTTTTTTCCCACCAGGTACCAAGAAACATAGCCACCTGTCCAAATCCATCTCAATAAGGAACCTTGTGAATTTTGTACAAAACTCCTCTTTACGTGGAAATACTTTTATTCAGTATTACACACATATACATTCTCTCACAACCGAAAGTAAACTAGTGTTTAATTTGGATGTTCTACACCTGAGGATAATGATACTGCTGGGTTCAGGCCTGGGCTAACTACCAGTATCAAGGATTACCAAGACTTTCTACTAGCAAGAAAATCCTGCAAAAGATTTAACCCAAAACTGCATGAATTATGTAAATGAACAAAAAAAAAATGTAATCCCAGAACGTATCTGTTTTTGTTCTTAAACTGATGTTAAATTAAGTAGATTAGTTTAAATTTAGTCCAAACAACAAATATAATTGTAATTCCTGTGTAAATTTCATCCATAATATGCATTTAATCAGCCTCAGTTTAGATTAAGGTAGATTCCTAACTAGACAGTGTGTATGGAATGACATTGAGACAGCAGATAAAGCCATGAGAAGAGTCTTCCTGGTTTCACCAACTGGGAGTTACTTCCTTGGCTGTGATTTTGTTCTTTCTTCCAGATAAACAATGTTTGAAAATTCCTCACAACAGACTGAGGTTCAACTCGGCTGCAATAAAAACTTATTTCTTTTTCCTCTAGTCCCAAGTACCGGATGCATCTTGCTGGTTGGAATTTTTGTTAGTGACAGAATGTAACCAGCAGAGGGCAGTCAGCACCCACAGATCCACTAAACCCAGACTAACAATAGCACTTGGTGACCATCACTGCAGCTAAACCACAACACTTATTAGGATGAAGAAGCCAAAATGATCTGATTCTTTAGTTTTTGAAAATATGTAAAATTACACTTTGTATTTTTATAAACCTACCCCCCCCCCCAAATAAATAAATACAAATTATGATCTTAAAGTTTTTGTCACCAAAAATAAATAAGCTTTTTTTATAACACCTAAAAATGTTAAAGTGATGCTTGTCTTCTGTACGCCTGATCTAATTATTTAAATATAATTCTATATTTTTTTTTAGCATTTACAGCTTGCTTTACTTACAACATGGCAGCAGTTTTAAATGTACACAGAAATGTTTGCATTTCTATGTAACTGAACAGTTTGTGTAATAAATATTAACTTATAAACCATAAGCGATGGAAAGCAGCCCATTTTACATTTTGTACGTAAGTGATTTTATTTTGTTCTCCATAAAAAGGTCAAGATTCAGTCCCTTGAATTCATTTCATTACATCATATTCTCGGTTCAAAAAAAGCAACATAAAATTACAAATTATAATACAAAGTAAAGAACAGGTAAGTACAGTAACCATATAAACAGTCTACCAATAGGTTCTACACCCCCTCCCCAACATCCGACCCAGTCAACCTCTAGCACAAAAAAAATCAACATTACATCAGTTAGTATCAGCATTAAAAAAACTTTTAGATAAATGTCCTTTTTTTTTTTTCCCTTTGTTTTTTTTTTTTGTGGGGGGATTTTTAAAGTTCAACGTCATGAATTCAGCTTAATCCTCACATTGAAAACACAAAAGATTATGCTCCATCCAATCATTTGCTCTGCAAAACACAGACATGCATACAGTTTTTACTGCTTAACCCTACCTTCCCCCCCGCCCCCCCCGTCAATAAACATTCAAGGCCAGAGGATACAATATATCAACCATAGTGGTGCATCAATAAACAACAAGTTTCAAACCCGGTAACCTCTCCCTCACTCCCCGCCCCGTCAGAAAACTGAGAAATCATTTTACTTCAAGAGAGTGATTTATTATTAGTATTATTTTCTTTTAACTCTCAACTTCTGACTCAGTTTCTGAGTTTGAGAATGTAACAGATTTCGATAATTCAAATATCACAGACACATAGCACAGGATGAGAACAGAAAAAAAAAAAGCCCCCTTTGAGCAGACAGGAGGTGAGTGGTGTTCAGAAAAACGTTTTTTTTTTTTTTTTCCTGATTCTTTCCTAGACCCACTCGCGCTCCCAAAAAGGAGCAATCAGGTCAGCGCCAGTTAATAAATGTTCCCTTTGATGCGACGCAGCCACTATCACTGAAGTAGATGGATCTCCTGTGCAGCAAACACTTTATTCTACATCAGGTCTGCACACGAGACCCGTTCGTACTTCTGCTGTATCCGATGACGCTTTCCTTTACAACACAGTCAATGATAACAAAAGGACACATGTACATTTTATACCCTTGTTACACTTTGGATGCTTTGTACAATAGTGCTGAACTTAAGACCTGCTTTTTCATGCTAAATCAGATATATATATATATATATATAAATGTGTCAATATATATAGTGTGTATGTTGTGTGTATGTCGATGTGCGTACGTGTGGTGGAACCTGCACCACACCAACAGTGACGAGGCTCAAGTATGGCTTGTGTCAGACATTGCAGCGTGCTGCCAGCCACAAGAGAGCTTCTGTACATTTAGGGCCACAGGTGGAAACCGTACAGGAAGCTAGATCCCATCCTGGCACCTTTTCTCCATCACATTGTTAGTCCCAACATCAAGACGTTTGATTATGAAACATCCAAAACATTTAACAACTTAGTAATAATTACATCAACACTAAAATTCACCTAGGAAACGTCCTGCGATGGCCAACTCAGATGTTAGAAGATGATTAACGTGGATCAGCGGAGTTCAGTTTATGCATGGCATCAGTGAGTAAAAAAATGGACATGATTCCTGGCGGCTTGTTGGATCAGATGGGCCGAAGCGTCAAGCTTTAAAAGGCTTCACCTTCAGCTGCAAGTTTAAACATTTAACAAATGTTTTTTCCTTCAGTTCTTGCTAGCAAACTGAAAGGACAGGATTGTGTAGAGAGCTGCTCCATTTCACAGCAAAAGAGGGGGGGGGTACCTGTCAAAACTTTACATGAACACCATTCAAAGGAACTTTAGATTTATTTTAAGCTTTTAATAATGCATTGGAACCATTCTTTTCCCTGGGTGGAAGGGTTATATAACACACAACTTCACTTTTCCAAATACAAACTACACTAGCTGCACAAAGCTCAAACATCTACTTACACTGGATAAATGTGTTATGAAATTAAAGAGGAAAAAGTTTTTGTTACCATAAGGCTACAATTCTGACTTAGCATTTGAAAAAAAAACAATTCTTGTTTTTTTTTTGTAAATCAGAGAATAATAAAGTCATTGGGATGTAAAAGCTGCTGAAAGTAGTACGAGTGTAATGATTTTATATCAATATTTGCAGATTTTTCGACAGACAAGCTGATTGTTTCACAACAAAACAGTTCATGGTCAGAGGAAGAAAGGCTTGAGCTGTTAAAATTATGTTTGAATGACTCATTCAAACATTAAACCTTTTACTAGATGAAGCAAGCTGATGAACCCATCATGCTGCACATTGATCAAAATGGTTGGAGTAATAAAAATGAGAGATTACCTCCAAATTTGTTCACTTTTAAACAGATATTAACAGACTTCTGGTTGAAATATGGACAGAGTTGGGTTTGGTACCGGGACATTTTATTCCAATATAAAGTTAAAAGAACAAGCGTTATTACGGTTCTGAAATCGATTAGACCTCAAACCTGATAATAAAATAAAACAATAATAATTCATAGAATTTAATTATGAAAAGTTGAGTCTCCTGTCATTTAATCGAGACTAAACTCTTAACTGTTAGAAGTACGATTCCTGATAAGTTTTTTTGAAATATTCAGCCATAAGTGGAACAAGCTTTTTAAAGAAGTGAAGGTGTTTGAAATGACAACAGCATATTTTATACGGACAATGAATAAGGAGCCATTTCCAAATCCTTTTTTTCCCCGCTTTAAAAAAAAAAAAAAGTCATGAAGTTGCACTTTGTTCCATTCCACCCTGAAACAAGAATAGTTGAAATAAATCTTCTTTTACAGACTCTGCAACAGTGATGAATGCAAGTAAACTTCTTTCCCAACCTCCCTGCCACGTCAGACATGCTGGGCTTTTATGAGGTGTTACGTACTCGGCTGGTTCGTGTTCAGGAAAAGCCACTTCCTGAAGTGTCTGCAAAGTCCACATTAAATCCTGTTAGGTCTACTCGGAATAAGATGGTGAAATGGCAAAACAGCTGTGCACTTCAGTATGAACTAGGAAATTAATATTCTTTAAATGGGGAAAATCTAATTTATTCCCTGAAACATGTTTCTGCCGCTTAGTGGAAATCTGAGGACTGGAAATGACACGGAAGTTGGCCTTTGGAGAATGAAGAGGGAAATTATGAGACACTCTGCTGCTATGCAAGCTGTGAAAGGATTTCTGGCTCTTCCAAAAGCACTGGAACAGGAAGGCTGGAGACAGACCCCCAAACCACATAAAGTAGGTCAGTGTTAGAAAAAACTTGGGAATGCCCTGGCAGTCAGATTGATATCCATTAAAAAGGTAAACAATTAGTGGGAGTGGGGTGCATGCTTGATCAGTATTTGTCCATTGGAAAAGAGAGCTAGTCAAACTGTGGAGGTATTCTTCATTACACACACATTACAAGGTTTGAAAGAAAAAAAAAAAACCCGAAACATCAATATTGAAAATATCCTCGTTAGCCTTCCACTGTTCTAGGTTTCCAAGTCATCAGGATGTCCTTCATTTCTGCACACACACACACACACACATACTAATGTGTGGTTTGAACACGCATCATTTTCACCAATCCTCACAATTACATCTGTGTGCCTTTTTTTTTTTGGACACGATCTCTCACTTGTCTACTGAATGACGTCACCAAGTTTTAAAGCTGCAATTTCTAGTTCTTCTTTGAAACTGCTCAATACTTCAACTCTGAAATTACTTCATCTATTTTTTTTTTTATTATTCTTTTGTGTTTCACCAACACTGTACAAATGTATAAAGCTAATGACGTTTTAAAAAATTTGTTGTCACCTTTAAAAACAGGAAACGCAACACGGGTTGTGTTTGTATTATACCTGTAGGTGTGCTGCTTTAAAGACACACAGATGTGACCAAATTCACACTCACACGCATTCATTGCAAACATGCCTACACACTCTTTCACACATGCACATACACAGTGTCATACAAACACGTAGAGGCTGATTTTTCTCAGGCGTGCTGTGCAGCCAGGTCCTGGTTGATGAAGCGCCGTAGCCTCTCCAAGTACTGGCTATAAAGCTCGATGTCGTTGTGGCCGGCCCCCTCCACCCACAGGGGCTCCACGGCCTTGGGGCAGCGCTCGAACAGTGCAAGGCCATGAGAGAAGTCGATCACCTCGTCTTCTGTGCCGTGAATGATGAGCACTGGAGATGGGATCTTTGAAACCTTTTCGATGCTGAAAGACAATTCAGGAGATTTATAGAGTACTGCTTTATGTTGTTAAGTGTATTTTAAAGTAAAGTCTCATGAGAGGTCTCTCTAATATGACACACTGAATCTGTAAAACAAACAAACAAAAAAAAAAAAAACTTTAGATTTCTCTCTAATAGAGAACAGCATAGAGCGGAGAAATTGAGTTTTTCTAAGTAGTTCCCCTGAAATGGTTCAACTACTGAGGCCACAGTAAAAGTGAAAAATATTCAGTCAGGAGAAGTCAATGTAATTTCTCAAAAACAGGAACTATTTTAATACAACTTTGCATGCAAAAGGTCGGCAAAGAGAAAAGCCAAATATAAATATTATAAACTTAACCAGAAGTTAAATCATTAACCAAGATATTTTGATATATGGTAGCAACATAAGTAACAACAACGAATTGTTTATATAGGGAAAAACTTATTTACTTAAATCAACACAGTACACAATTTAGCCACTAGGGGCGCTAGACCTGGCAGCAGAATGCGACAGCAGACCACTTGGGACTATCAGACTGAGAAGTTGTAGAGTTAAATTTAAAGACAAAGACACATTCACCCCTCTAGATTAAATCCTACATAAGAGAACTAAGTGTGTCTGATCAGGTAAATGTCACATCTGTTTTGTTGCATAACAACAACTCCTAGTTTAGTAGGCTCATGTTAAAGAGGTGCTCAGACTATAATAAAGCTGCGCTCTGAGTCACATGAATCATTTAGTGACACTCAAGTTACAGAGCGGGTTTTTGAGAAGGGCAGCCCACACGGAGCATCGATTCACTCCAAATGATCTATACTGACCTAAAAATAATTCAATGTTAAACGTCGCAAATTGTTGCTTTAATCTTTTAAGCTTTGAATGAAAACATGAGAAAGAATAACGTAAATCAAATCTTATCCTCAAAGGAAAAGAAGGTTTGTTTTTTTTATCTCCTTTGCCAGAATTCATTTGCATTTTACAATGTAAAGCTTTTAGAAATTATATGAATAAGGCTGCAAACTTCTGGACAACCGAGATCCAACTCTGGACATCGTCTGAAGGGAAAACTTACAGAGGTTTCAGGAAACACATATTTAGGCCTTTTGGTACAATTGGATACATTTTCAAACGATCCAAAAAATGTAAAAAAATATTTATTTTTTTTTGCTGACAGTTGATTTTTTTCATTTTTTACATCTAAACGACTATAATAAGTTATTATTGACTATTATTTTTCAATACCCACTCCTACACATTTTTTACAAAAACAAGAATGACCTTGTTGTATAAGTGAGGATAAACCTCAGCCTCTCAAGTTAAACACTGATTCCTTTTTAAAAAATACATCGTCTTCATTGGGTTTCTGATATCAAGTTTGAAATGGACGAATAATGTCATAAAAATCTAGAAAACTTAGCTTCAACTTCTGTTTTTCCATGGATATAGCAGAAATGCAACTATACAGATATGGAATTATTTTTTGTATTCATACATTTTTTATATTTTTTGAAACGGCTGAATCCAACTTGGATGAACTTTCTGCTTCATGCCTGCGGTAAGGAACTTACTTGGGGAAGGCATCAAAGCAGTAAGTCTTCTTTGTGTCAGGGAAGGCCACCCTCATGCCAGAGGTGAGGGGAGAATGAAGGACCACTGCAGCACACTCGAACCTTGATGCTAAGTCTACTGTGGGCACTGTGCCAATGCTCTGTCCATACAGGATGATATTTTCAGGGCTGATACCATACCTGGAAGACAAGTCAAAACATTTCAGAATAAAACAGAAAAAAACAGATCTTTAGCTTTGGATAATATGAAGTAAACAGAAAACGTTTTTGCCTTTTTGTAATTTTAAAAGTGTACATTTGTGACGTGTGTAGAGGCACTACATGTGATCAAACACTATTGATTTGTTTCCTGACCCATGATAAACCCAGCAAACTATTCACAGCGACTGTGTGACTACTCTTGATATTTTAAAATGATTAATTTTATTGTTTTTTCTTTAATGGCATTTTGAAACAGACAATTATTTAGCTTCAATTTACTATTTAGCTGTGTTTGCAGTGAAGAGAGATCTGAACGAAAAGGCAAAGCTGTAGATTTACAGGTCGGTCTTTGTTCTCACTCTCACCTATGATCATGAAGGAAAGAACAAGACCCCAGATACAAGCTTCTGAAATGAACTTCCTCTGCAGGGTGGCTGGACACTCCCTAAAAGATATGGCGAGGAGCTCGGCCATAAAGTCAAAGTAAAACTCCTTCTTCTCTACATCGAGAGGAGTCAGCTGAGGTGGCTCAGCTTCTGATGACCCCTGCATGCCTCCACTGGATGGTGTTCCAAGCACGTTCCATCAGGAGGAGAGCCAGGAAACGGTCCAGGACATGTCTCTCAGCTTTAGTCTCTGCTGAGACTGCTGCCCCCGTGACTCAGTCCCAGATAAGCAAAAGACAATGACTACAAGTATTTGTTAAGCAAAATTCAAACTGTCCTTTTTTTCTACAGCACAATCTGTTGAGTCACATGTAGCTTTAGAGGAAGGAAAAGCAGTATTGACCCCAAGGATCCTTTTTTCCAGCCAATGGTAAATTTCAGGTACTGATTAGGTTCTGACCTGCCAATAAGGACGAAAAGTGTTTTTCTGACAACATAGAGATGGGAAGAAAATAGAGATTGAATATTACAGAAAAGGAAGAAATGACTGTATTACACAGTCACGTGATTAAAGCATTTCCCACTTTTTAAAGATTTATCAGATTTAATTCAAAATATGTGCAACAACTTGTTTTAATTCACAGATCAGCGCCAATCTAGACAAAAATAACCTTTTCTGGTTTCTAGCAGACTGACTGGTGCATCTCTGGAAGTAATAAAAGTAGAATCTCTGTACAGTGTCTCAAGTTAAGCCTAACCAAGCTAAACTAAGAACTTCATATTTTTACCAAACAAGATTTTAAAAGCCATTTGTCCTAAACATGGTAGATCATTTACTGTTCAGAATTTGACTCTATATGAAAATGAATATAATCTTACATAGTTTCCATGTAACATTAAATATCAGGATTCACTCTAATCACCATGTTGGAAGCTACAACCTATTTAGTCATTTTGACTACAGAGGACTCTTTATTTTTGGTCATTTCATGTTGAGAGAAAGACTCTTCCAACCCTGCAGAAGGTGTGGCAAAGATTTTCACTACACCTAAAAAACAAAAAATCAGAGGATAGGAAGATAAAGTGCTAAATGTCAGTGAGTGTAATTAGGAAACACAGACCACACGGATTAGCCTTTGAAAAACAGCAAGAAGAACCCACCCCGATTATCTTTAAAATACTCACACATACATCACAATGCTTCTGTGATCTTTAGTCTCAAACTGTATCTGCATGATTTAAGAACATAAATGTTACTCTAACTGCTTAAGGTGTCATTTGTTTATGAACTGTGGACTACTGGGTTTCTGCCTTCACAGTCAAACATTCCTATCCCCACATTTCTCTTGACAAGATTACTTCCATACTCACACTGCCGGGGAGTCGTTTGAGGGGTTTCCCTTCTAGCTTTACAAAAACAAAAGTCCAGTTTAGCAGGTCATTGCCACTGGCTGTTTCCAACATTGTGCTAATGCTAGCTATTGTGGTCAGAGCTTTGTCAGTTCGGTGTCACGATTAAAATAGTTTGGTATGAACACTCGTTACTGGTGAGAAGTACTGGCCTGCCTGCAGTGCAGTGAGACAACACGTCCAAAGTCGTAAAAAGGATAAGAATTAACTCTGTCATAATAAGATATCTGCAACTTTTTTCCTGCTATGTTTCAGCAGTGATTTTGTGGATACTTTGTTCTCTTACACACTGTTCAAGAGCATCGGTATCATTTCTTTTTGATTGCCTGGAAGCCATGATAATAATTGTCTAGCACTGCGCTTGCCTACTAAGGTGATTCATGAACACTTCCATTTCACATGTGTGGGAACTATTTACCTGAAGAAATTTGTATGGCGAGTTTAAAGCTCAAGTTGAAAGTCAGAGACCAGTGGGAAGTCTTAACTGGTAAAAAATTATCAAAAATAAAAGCCAGTAACAGTCTAGTTCTCTCTATTTTCTGTGTTAAAATGCTGAATGAACATGATCCATTTAGGTGATCCATTTAGAGCTTTGCATAATATATCTGATAACTGATGAAACTAAATAGAGCCGGTGGGTGTCAGGTGTTTGTCTCCCAGGTAAATTCGAACCAATCTTTGCTCCTTACCGGGAGCGCAGGGCATGCCATGCAGCGTCGATATCTGCATAAAGGTTCTTCTCAGATGGTTTGCCAGTACTAACACCGTAGCCCGAGTAGTCATAGGAGAAGATGTTGCAGTTGATCCGTGTACCTAAACCGATGTAGAAACTGCTCATCTGGCCCAGGTCTACAGCATTGCCATGTGAAAACAGCACTGTGAACCTGAGAGAGAGGAAAGGATGGAGGAAAAGATGTAAATCAAGGACAGAAATAAAACAGACACTGATCCAGATGGCTTGCTATCACCATATATGCTTATGAAATGTGATTCATGCCTCACCTGGCATTGGGAGCACAGCGGATATACATGCATCCAACCCTGTTCCCTCTGCTAGATCTGGTCAGGAACACGTCAGTCACATCCAGTTCTCTCTGTGAATACTGAAACTCGGCTCGTTCTGTGAGGTGCAACTTCCACCTGCCTTCGGGTCCGCTGCTGGTGCTGGCAGCCCCACCACTGCCACCCCCTCCCCCAGCACTACCCCCACCACCACCACCGCCTCCACCTCCTCCTCTGTCTGATCCACTGGCATTACCCAGTCGCGATCGCAGTCCTGGCGCTCCAAGTGAGGGTGGAGCAGCCCCAGAGTTGGCGGTAGACACAGTTGTTGCTCCAGATCCAGGATCTGGGTCAGGGAGTAAAGCATAGGTGGGCTCTGGAGGGAGAAAGGCCAGTTTGGCTGCAATGCGGCTGGGGCAAGGGGGGCAGCAAAAGAGGCAGCAGAGCTCTCGTATGGATAAGCCGTTCATCTTCTGGTACAAACCTGAGGATAAAAGACAGTTGATGTTAAAACTTGTTAAAAGTGTTTTTATAGACAGATATCCTTTAATTTAGAGGTTAAATAATACAATTCTGTAATGTTTAAACAACGTTAAACTTGATCTATATAATATGGCATAGGAGGAGGTCATAGAAATAAGTCTGACTCCAGGAGAACACCAGAGGTTGTTTCAATGTTATATTGGGTGTTTGCATTACCTATAGAAGTTTGCTTTGTTTTCTTTTGGAGGGTTCAGTTTGAACCTTTTTAGCAAATGAGTCCAAGTTTGTGTTGTAGACAATTATACAGAAATGAGTTTAAAATATTAAAAACACAGCTGAGTTTTAAAGAGATATAATCCATCAGTTCTAAATCAATGGGTTTACTCGACCACCTTTACTAATAGACTACAATAAAATAACCCAAGTCAACAAAGTGCTGCTAATCGACAAACAAAAACCAACATATTTGGAATAGATTCAAAAAGGTTAAAGCAATAACAGTCATTAAAGGTGACAAAAGGACGGGGCAGAGGAGGAGGAGAAGGCTGTCAGGTTTTTATTCAGCAGGTGGTCGATATGAACCTGTTTGTGTGGGATAAGTGGAGCAGAGAAAAGTCACAGCAAAAGACAGTAATAAAGAGATGACTACTCATTTGTCACTCAAAAGTGCAACAAACAAATTAAGATGTTTATTTAAATCGCATCCTTAGACAAAAAAAAAAAAAAAAAAAAAAAAAAGGAGTAAAAATTAGTTGACTGTTAAAGAGACTGATTATCAGCATTTAAAAGGTTCATTAACGTAAATGTTTGACTCTATAATAGTCTTTGGCTTAAACATAAAATCATTTAAAAACTTAAGACAAAAGATCATGAAAGCAGTAAAATACAAGTTACTCACAATAAGGTGTTACCAGCATCAGTAATTAAAAAAAAAATCAACAACAAAAAAATCTGTTATTTTGTAAACAAAGAAAGTAATGTTGTAGAATAGATTAAGGGAAACCTAATAATAAAGAATCTGAAGAGAACAGGTCTAAAAAAGGAAAGAACAAAGAAAAAATGAAATGACTTGTATCCATGCTTCACTTTCACATCAATTATTCACAATTCAACAAAATAAGACCCTACTCTGGATAATATTATCATCTCAGCCCTATAGGTCATATTGAAGAGCACTATCAGTAAGACTGATGTCCCACAAATCAAAATATTATCTCACATTTGCATGGATTAAATAAAAATATATATATATATATTCAAAGGTGGTTTTTGTAAACTATAAATAAAAATACTGGCTTTCCAAAAATGGAATCGTCATAAATAGAAAATATGATTATTCGGTATTAATCGTCCAGCCCTTATATAATCCTATTCTTTATAGCAGCAACATGCATATACAAGGAAAGAGAAATTTGGCATTTTGTCATCTGACCCACTATAAAGAGAATTTATCTCAATGACACATAAATCACCTACTGTGGAATATTAGTAATAACCAGGGCGGCATGGGATGTCACAAGATATTGAACAATAGGGAGGAGAGAGGGAGATGAAGAGAGGCTTTATTGATTTTACTCATGACAACATAAAAATGTAGAAGTCAAAAAGTCTCCTGTTTTTTCCTCAGTCTGTCACTGTTCCCTTTAAGGGACACATAGCCGTATTATTCTGCCCATTATCTGATGTTTGCTTAGTAATACTTAATAAATTACAGACCATAAAACATAATCTCTGTCATCATTTTTCATATTTATCAGTCGTTGCAAACAGGGAACAGAAATGGACAAATGAGCTAAGCTTAGATTTAGAATAGGGACAAAATACAATTTAAGAAGAGAGTGTATATGTATTAAATCTTTTTACTTAAATGACTCCATTATTATTCAACTGTAATCTCAGGATCCACATAATAGGAACAGTGACATTTATTGAAAAAGTATTGGCTCCCTTACTTTATTAGTTCTTGCTTTTTTTATATATAAAAACACATGATTTTATGAACAATCCATTAAGGCGAGTTAACAACGAACCCAGAGCCTGTGGAAATTTCACCAGTTTTGCCTGTTTTTTTTTTTGCACACCTTCCAAATCACCTGGTCACATAAGCATTTTGCCCAGCAGGCGAAAGGCTCATGCGTCAAACTCAGAGTCATTTAATAGCCTTTCAACACTAAACACTAAAGTCAATGACTGGATGCAATCAAATGGTTTTCCTTGACAGAAACCTTCAACTAATCTTGTTGTGAATTGGAGCCATATAAATAAACCGAATTGAACTTTAGTAACCATTACAAGGATCCATTACTACCGCCTGCTTGCATGTGGTTCAAACTGTTCCAAGTTGCACTGAAACCGCAAATGGCTGTTAATAAATGGGCAGAGTCACTAGTCACAGCTTATTCACCATCATCAACAAATCATTTTAATAAACCGAATTCTTGGTATTCAGTTCATTCAAAGGAACTGCGGCTCCCATTACTACACTGATTGCATCAATGGTTGCATATCTCTGCATGCCCAGTATGATTCATTTCAGAGGCTAACCTTTAATGATTGCAAAACTATTAGTTTAAAAAAAGACATGCAAAACATGCCACACGCTGTGTTTTAGTGGAGTGGGACTCGTGACACCTGCAGCAGCTGAACAATGCTCGCTTCTCCTCTTGATTTTTGGGCTGTTATTGAATAGATTTTAGGGGGGAGCACTCCCACTCTCTTTTCTTGCTATTCTATATTTTACAGTTTTTTGTTCAACTTGACAGCTCCTGTTCACCAGAGGCAGGCAAACCCAACAAAAAAACTTTTAAAGTGACCAAGGTTTTTTTTTTTTCCCAATTTTCCTTTCTTTTTTTTTTTTTAAAATCACATTTTTTTTAGTTATACTATTGAAACCTTTGGTGCCACTCTAGAGCCCAGGTTGGGCCATTAGTTTAGACCTCTTGCTCAATTATTCTTAGGTTTGCAGCAGGACAATGAAACACACCAGGGCGAATCAAGATTCCTCCAAAACAATTTGCTACCAAGAGTTTTAACAAAAAGCTATGGCATTTTCCCACTTTAATTAGATTATTTAAAAACTTTTTTTACTACTCAGGTTTTTCTTATGATATGTAACACTTCAGTGACCAAAATCCAGATAAGCAAAAGAAATCTCTAAGAGGGCAATTACTTTTTCCCAGAAATCCATTTTGTTCATAATCGTACAGCTTGTTTAAACCCTGAGGTCTCAACAGTTTCCACAGATTCATGCAAACCACTCTACAGCTTTAAACAGATGCCTTTGGCTCCAGAAACACTGGTTCCATTTACTTTTGTGAAAGAATTAAAAAAGGCCCAAACAAACAAACAAATTTTATTGTCCATTTAATTCTGGCTTATATCTGATAAGTTCTCATTTTTTTTAAATCATGATATCCAGTAATGCGTACAGTGCAGATTAAAGACTCATTAAAAGTGCAAACTGTTAACTTAAAATAAAAAGTTACAATAAATTATTACATATTGGGATTAATTCTCAACCTGCACTTTTTTTAAATCCAAATTCGGATCATTTCATTGATAGAAAGTATCACGGCGGTTTAAGAAAGCATCACAAGGGCAAGACTCAGTTTTAAGTTTTTCCTTTCAAGCATTTAGACAATATCACATAACCATTATTAGAATTAAGTAAGTGTAACTACAAAGCATTTACCTAGCCATTTATCAATGAAATAATAAGTTAAATAGAAAAGGAATTGATGATACCATTGCAGTATTTGTTGTCTAGTTGGTGAAAATATTTGCATGGATTTCTGCTGCAGCTCTTTGTTTCCACAGATATACAGTAGTGTAAAAAAAAAGTGTTCTTATTTTTTGCTCATCAGACTGAAGTTGTTCAGAACATCAGAAAAAATTAAGATAATAATAAAACACAACAAAGTAGAAACAAAATACAGTTTTTACATGAAGATTTTTACCATGGTGTGGGGGGGATTCAACCCATTTTTAGGAATACATGGTGTGGTTACTCTAGTTGTCTATTTTTAATATCGAAGTTTGTTGGATGTTATGAAAAACCTGTGACTAATATGCAAAAAACACCACCTAAACAACTACATGCAGGGTGTTTAGCTCAAGTTTTAACACTAGCATGTTTATGGTCTGGGTTGACATAATGATAATTTGGCTTGTAGGACTTTCTCCACAATGTTCTGCATACCCTGGATGGAGATGGCATACACTCTAGTACTGATAGATTTGAAGCCTAAAGGCAGAAATTCATGTAGTCTTAAATCAATGCTTCAGGGTTACCATTTCTGAAAACTGGATGTAATCCAAGTTAAAAAATGACAGAAAAAAATCAACAACCACCAAAGATAAAAAGGAGTCTTAAAAACACCAGAGTGTGAGCTGCAGTAGTGGTGGACGATCCTTCAGAATCTGCATATATAACAATATAATTCTATTCAATAAGAATTATACGACATTTTTGATACTTCAATAAACGTCCATTATTATAGCAGTTGTAACTGACGATTCAGAATCTGTTTTTTTTTTCTTTCAAAGCAATTATTCTTTAATGTTAAACACAAACACATAAATATATATATATATATATATATATAT
>JAUZNJ010026687.1:6343-16668 GCA_034780135.1 Jordanella pulchra | reverse complement strand
GGCCATCTGCTGAGGAAGACTGGGGTTCAAGGAGACAGAAGCAGGCATAAATAAAGAAGCAGAGATATAAAAGGTAAATTTCAGGCCTGATTAAGCTCGTCTGATTAACAGTTTCTTTCCCAGACAGAGTTACCTGTGGAGCCAGTTTAGTATTAGCTTTTCTAACATAGAAAGTGTTTATAGATCAGTGTCTCTATGTTCCTCTTCTATCCTTGAACCCCAGTCTTCCTCAGCAGATGGCCGCTCACACTGAGCCTGGTTCTGTTGGAGGTTTCTTCCTGTTCAAAGGGAGTTTTTCCTCTCCACTGTCACTGCATGCACGCTCACTTTGAGGAATTGCTCACAGCGAGTCAATGACAAAATGCAAGCAAATATCTATGGTCTTTACCTGCTCATTTAAGAGGAATGAATCCTGTATAATCAGTGACTGGAAGCAATCAGCTGGTTTCCCTTAGAAAACTTTAATCTGACTGGATGCCTTGAGAGGAATTTAACTGCACTGAATAGGTGACATCATGATGGACGCTGAGCTTTTTTACCATGAGCTCTTTACTTCATCATGACGGTTTTAATTCTAGAGACTAAGAAATCAGGAGCTGCTTGTTTTGTTGAGAGATCTTTGATTATCTCCATATGAAGAAATCTGAAGCTTCATCCTTAAAACAATCCAACGGTTCCTAAACTCTGGGTTAGAGATGCAGCTAAAGCTGGTTTCATTGGTTAAAGATCTCTGCTAACAGACCGTCTGTAACTAGCTTTGTTGCAATAACTTATAAATCATCTTATTCTTGGATACCTGAGAATAGTTTCAGAGACTAAATCCTGTTCTATCAGACTTACAAATCCTGGATAAACTGTTCATTTTCCACAAAGATGGTGTCAAAACATTTCCTTCTCTCTTGGTGATTAGATTTGGGATGTGTTCAAGGTCTACTCCTCCTACCTGTGCGGGTGAGGGAGCCGCTCTTGGCTGCAGACGCTTCGTTCCTCTGAGGCGTGCCCTCCAGCAGGTTGTGCAGGCTCCGGAAGCTGCCGGTCAGGTTGCTCAGGAGGCTCTCTTTGCGCGGACTGTCCTTGGCCGGCAGGCCGGCGCGGCTCACGTGGGCGGGCGAGTCGGCCGCCGTGTCGCCGCTGGTGTAGCTCAGTGACTGATAGGGATGGGAGCCCTGGGTTTGACAAATGTGCACAAGGATGAGAAGAAGTTATGGTCCCGGCGGCTCATTTTTCATGGGCTGGGGGTCGGCTTGGATGACAAGCGACACAGACTGTGTCTGGAGAATGATGGGAAAGGCTGGATTCAAAGTTTGTGGATGAAGGCGCTGAGCCCGGCCCAGACTGAGAACATTTTGGCCCAGAGAGGAAAAGCAGAGGAGAGTTTAACAGATGGCGTCGCCTCGTCAGGCTGACTGATATCAGAGCTGCTGCCTGGCTTCATCAAATGTCAGCAGATTTCACTAAACACCGACAGCATCGTCCCAAAACAGCAAACTAGCTCACAGAACAGACAAAGTCTCTAAACGTTCAGGACTTTTTGTTTGTTTTACTCTATAAAGATGAAGGAAAGTCGTGGTTTTAAGGCTCTGAAAGCGTTGCTCAGGGCTGCAGCAGGGCTTTACCTTTATCCGGTGTGCAGACTCGCTGTGGGTGTGGGACTTTGAAAGCTTCCTCATGATCTCCACTCCACTGACGGGGCCGGTGTTGGCCTCCTTGGGTGGGGGGCGACTGCATGCTCCATCCAGCAGCATGGTGTGTTCACTCACTGTGGCTTCAAAATAACGAGATCAAATAAAACTCCCAGAAAAAAGGTAAATAAATCAAACTTCTGTTCATTTGCTTTACATGGATAAAGCATCGGATGGAAAACCTGTTGGATGACTTCTAGCTGAGGGAGATAACAGCGACTGGCTCTAAAAGTCTGCATCAAGATATTCATCTGCTGTCTTATAGAGAACATGTTGAATCATCTATTTGTTATTAAAGAGGATCTAAACTACTCAGATTAAACGATTTCCCTCCTTCATCAGACACAGATGTCAGTCAAAGCAGATTTGGAAACTTTTCATCAGACTAGGAACCTAAAAAACGGATAAACAGCGTTTCCGGGTACTTTAGTCAGGTAAACAAACTAAGTCAAACTAAAGGTTAGCGAGGTCTTAAAGATCATAGCTACAATTTGTTTGTTTTAATTAAAAAACAACATTGTTTTGTATTATTATAGAAGAATAATATAGATAGAAAAGTGGAGGACATTAAGCTAAACATTGGAACAGGGTAGAAGAAGAAATGCTAGCAGTTAGCATGTTAGACTGAGCTAAAACGTTGACCTGATTTAAAGCATCATAAGTTAAGCTAATAACTGCATCTACGGTTATGCAGCGTCGCTTTAAGGGAGTAAAAGGGCTCAGAGGAAACAGAGGGCTGAGTTCCTTAGTTAAATGTTTCCTTTGTTAGCATTAGTAGACCTGGCAACGGTATGGAACAAGAGCGGATGAGCAGAACAGCGCCACTTACTGGCCAGGAGGAGTTAAACATGTTACCTTTAGTCTAGAGAGGATAAATAATTCAACAGAAGCCCAAAGATCCCACCTGCGTCAAACTCAAACTCTGCTCCGTCGGCGCTGGTGTCGCTCTGCAGCGCGGCTCCGTTATCCAGACCCAGGACTGCGTCGGCCCGGTTCTGCTGGGCCTCTTTGGGTTTGATCAGCTGGTTGGGACCCATCAGACCAATGGCTTTAAAGCCCTGAGTTACAACGATGAATTTCATCCACTGCCTGGCCAAAGCAACCAGACCCTTCTTCAGAGTCACCAGGGCAGGAACCCCGTCGTTCTGGGTCAGGGGAGCAGAAACAAGGACGGTTTAGAACCTGCGACCCTGGCGGTAACAGCACCGCTGCTCTGATCGCCGCCGCTCACCATGGTGGCCTCCTCGATGACAGAGTAGTCCGCCTGCTGCAGGTAGCGATGCAGAATGTTGCACAGCATGCAGGACGGGTTCTCATGCAGGTAGCGAGCTCGTTTCGTCACTCGGTTGTACTTGCTTCGGATCGGGATGTGGATGCTCTTTTTCTGCCAGAGAATAAAAAGGAGTTTTTAAAAAGTTGCAGCACGAAGCTGAAGGAGGGAGGAGTGATTTCTGCCCACCTCCAGAGCCTCAGTCATGATGCAGCCCATGACGGCGCAGACTCGCAGCGTGCCCTCCATCTCCAGCTTACGGAGGGTGGATTTGAGCTGGTCGATGGGGACCAGCCAGGCTCCGATGGCTGGTGTGGCCGTGCTGAGCAGGTTCAACTGTCTGAACACACAACAGAAAACAAGGCTGCGCTTTACTCACCCCGTCAGTTAGCATCCGATTCCCTTTAGTTCAGGAAGACTAACGGTTAATCTGCGGTCGTTTCTACAGGCGTTTCACCTTGAGATGGTCTGAGAGGCTGAGCGCACGTTGGTAGGAGCAGCGAAGCTGAACCAGATCTCCCTGATGGTCAGCTTCATGCTGCTGGAGTCTGGTGGTGGAGGCATGAGAGGGAGGTCCTTCTTCAAGTCATCTGACTCCACGCCTTCATCCTGCAGAGCAGAAAACAAAGCATGTTGAATCTTTTCAGTTATTCTAACATTTCATCCCTGTTGTTCAGCGTCTGCTGTCATTAAAGGATTTTATAAATAAAGTTTAGCTTGGCCACTTTGACCTTTAAGTGACCGGTTTGTTTTTTGTTTACACTTTATTTACATTCACTAAGACTCACTGACTGATTAATGAACTGGAAATCATCAGATCAAATCCAGTGGAAATCAGATTATTTTGGGATAATTCTTAAAGGTGTTATTTCTTTTCTTCTTCCATTTAAATGAAACAACATATATTTAATTATATTTAAGTTACACTTGGGATTAACAAAGTATTTTAATTTGAATTGTAAAAAAAGAAAACCTTACAACAAGATAACAGATGTTACACATGAGTTAATTTAAATGAAGATAAACCTATTAACAAATCAAACTGAACCTGTACTGATACGGATGGAGGCAGCGATGATGCATCGGCTCCTGATCTCAGTCCATGGCTGCTGAACGCTCTGATGAACGCTGCCAAATATCGACCCATACAGGGAAAGAAACCTTAAGATCGGCCTAAAATAGCAGCCGGCCAACAGATCCCCTACTAGATATATCATATATAAAATTAATTTCATTTTTTTTGAGTTATCAAGTATTTTCAGAAATATCCATGATAACATCTATTTAATTATTCATGTTTTCAAACTTGCTGCCTACTTTAAACATGAATTGTTATTTATTTATAAAAACCTGTTGGGATCCTTAGAGGCACCAAACATCGAGCTCAGCTTGATTATTAACGTGACGAGAAGACGAGTTACGACTGTAACTCGGATCTATGAATCCTGGATGACCGCCAGAGACGGTGCTGAAAGCACGGACGACGATTACCAACCGAGTCCTGAGGAATCGCATACAGAAAATAAACAACCCGAAAACATGCAAACCTCACTGGGAAGATGGTGCGCGCCGGGACAGGATCCCCTCATTGGGTGAAAGGCAGCCAAGTTAACCCTGTAAACCTAGCAAAGGTATTCGGGGATGACCAAGAGGCTGCTGAACAAATAGCCACCAGAGTAACGCCAGTCATAGCGGCCCATGACACACTAACGCCCCTGGTGGAATGGCACCCTACACCGGCGGGGGTTGGCGGCCTTGCTGAATGTACGCTTGTTCCACCACATCCACAATCCAACCTTGCAGCAAGCCGTGGCTGCCCCAAGCAGGGTGTAGTCTGGGCAGGGAAAGTGTGCGATAGGGACACAGCGGCACTCCCAACAGGACGCTGCAGAACGCTGCACTCGTCTGCGACCAACTGCTGCCGACCGCTCCAGGGCTGCAAGCGCAGCGGAGCCAGACATCTCCCCAGGAACCACTGGAAGGCCCATCAGGGTCCTTCTACACGCCTCTGTTAGAGGAGAGTGAGCCAGCCAAACCTGGCTACGTGCCTGAACAAGGGTACACAGGAGACGTCCAGCCTCCCTCGACAGAACAGCAAACGCATGGAGGGATGCTTCCATCACTCCTTGAGTAGGTGAATCGATCGAGACACCCTCCAAAGAAGCTGAGACCCAGCAATAAATGCGACAAGGAATTACTAAGTCGTCCCAAACAAGACCCAGAGTCATAGGCTCTACAGAGCAGATCATCAGTGACACGGCACTGAGGACGAGGACACCTGGAATTAGCCCTCAAAGCCTCATCTGGCGCCACAAGAGGTCAGCCTCGTGAAGGCCTTAGTGTCCACCCACCAGGCATGGGGCTCCTTCACATACTCTGCAGACGGGGCAACATAAAGGATGACCTAGCAGTAGCACGCCGAAAGAAAGCACTGGAAGCCGCAGGTTGGTCCTGTGGAGCATCCAGCCGCAACCAGGCGAGAGCAGTTCTCAGAGCGCCCACTATTGAACCATCCTCCTGCCACTAAGAGCCAGAAGAGCTGGCCTCTGAGAGAAGTGAGCCAGAGTCAAAATGATCCTGAAAATCAACGCCAGATGCCGCCAGAGAAAAAGGATCGTCATCTAAAGCAAAGTCTCGAACCAACGCTCTGCCCTTGGTCAGGGTCTCCAGTCATGCTAGCGCCACGCTCGCCCCTAAGGGGCAGCACTTTCATCCCCTCCAGCTCAGAAGCGAGCTGCACAGCGCGTGCAACATCTCACGTTCACAGGGCGAGGTCAGGTCGAGCTGAAATCGCCACTCTTGACGCTCAAACCGAGCAGACAGGTCGGGAAACACGGTTGAGCAGAAAACGCCATCAGGGGATCCCCAGCTGCAAGGCTACAAGGAGGACTAGCCAAGCACGGCAGTGAAAGTAAAAAGCAGCCCCGAAAACGGCTGCACAGTAAACAAAAAAACAAGCCTGCAGCTGCCAGTTAACAAGCTGGTCGGAGTCGGCTAACGCTGAGGCACCAGCAACTGGGAGTCGAGGTGAGAACGCCTCCCTGTTTGACGTCGATAAGGAGAGAAAACCTGCCGGACCAAGAAGTATTAATGAAGAGCTTGCACAGCCTCTGGAGGGCGAGACGATCCTCGCAGCTCCGACCGAAGTCTCAAGGCTACCAGCGACAAGCAACAGTGTCTTACCACCTGTTCAACCTGCATGTGAGAAGATGAAAAGGGACTGAGCTGTCGTCGTCGCCTGATTATATAGGCTCACCGGGGTCACCGTGGGGTCACTGGGGGGTCACACGTGACTATGTTGGTATGAGATTCTGGACCTGTGCATTCCTGCTTTAAGCACCGCCTCTGATGGTCAGTAGGGATGAAATAGAACAGAGTTTCATCTAATTAGTTTGGTCAGATGCATTTTTAAACATTTTTATTTATCCTGCAGTGAATCTTTTATCTTATTTTCTGTGGTTTTAGACGCTGAATAATTTTGTTTTTACTTTGTAACTTTTCTGCTCATTTATAACTATGTTTGCTTTGATCTGATGCACTTAATAAATGACAGGAAATAATGAGGATTTATCTCATCCGGACCTTTTTATTGACGATGTTTTTGTTGAGTCCTTGGTTCTTTGAACGACTCGTTGATCCATTGTTTCTGTTTGTTAACTGACCTGCTCGTCTGAGTCCGAGTGCTCGTTGGCGTCAGAACTGGGGCCGAGCACGTCGTGCGGCAGGTTGTCGTCAGAGACGTCGGTGCTATAGCCGCTTCCCGTCTGGGAACCGGTGGAGCCGTTGGACTTGGTCATCCCGGTCTTCCCGGCGGTATCAGTGTGGCCCATCACCCCGAAGGCGTTGTAGAGGACGGCTCCAGACTGGCGTCCCCCTGTGACAGAGGACGAGTGGCGGCGTCAGTGCGTCCCGGTCCTCCGCTCCAGCGTGGTGAGTCACAGCCAGCTTACCTTTGACGGTGAGGTTCTCGATGCCGCACTCAAACATGATCCAGCCCCATTTCTCCAGGGACGCGGCGGATCGGGCCGGGTCACTCTGGGCCGCCTGGGCGTCTGTTTCGTCCACCAGAGAAAACTCCTCCATGTCCTCCAGACCAAACAGGACCTTGGACTTCTCAAAGGGGATCGCTGTGATGGCGAATGTTCCGATGTCTGCAGGAGGACAGAGGGGTTCAGAACCAGGGCGGGATGGGACGAGCCGCCGGGTCGGACCCGGAGAACCGACCTGCAGAGTCGAGGCCTCGCAGCTGGCTGTGGATCCGGTGGATGTTGAGTCTGGCGGCGATCTCCTTGCCCTTCTCGATGCCGGCATTAGAGCGCAGCGACCCGGACGACTGCGGCTGCATTTTGGTGGCCGACGCGTACTTCTCCAGCATGACTGAGGGTCGGCCATGTTCTGCGGCGTTCGGCGTCTCCTCTACGATCCCCCTGAAAGGAACAGAGGCTTCAGCAGCGGCAGCAGAACCTTCCGTCGGCCGGGCGGCGGGACGTGACGAGGAGGGTTCACCTGTTCATCCTGAACTGGGTGGCGATCCGGTCGAAGCACAGCGCCACCAGAGACACGTGTGGGACGCACTTAGAGGAGCAGGACGGGGAGCCTTCCTCTACAGACGCCTGCAGGAGGCAAAGGTTCACCTGCAAACAAACACAGAGCA
Source organism: Jordanella pulchra (assembly GCA_034780135.1). NCBI lineage: Eukaryota > Metazoa > Chordata > Actinopteri > Cyprinodontiformes > Cyprinodontidae > Jordanella > Jordanella pulchra. The sequence goes on along the minus strand of JAUZNJ010026687.1, from coordinate 9,062 downwards.
GCTGGAGGTTCTGGACATGGGCACGGCTCTCTGGCGGACAGAACCGGTTCCGGGTCTGACCTTGGGGATGGAGACGTTGGCTTGCAGGCCCTTTATTTTCACGTTGTCGGGTTTGACGGACAGCTCCGTCTGGCCGTTGGCACCGTCTGTCTTGGACAGCTTCTGCTCCTGCTTCAGCGCCTGGCTCTGTGAACATCGGGTCAGAACCTCACTCACTTTTACAAACAAACGGTTTGTGTTGTCTCCCAGTCATGCGGCGTTCGTACCGACTCGGTGACCGTGGACTTGCTGATCTGATAGGCCTCGTTCAGAACCTTCCCATGCAGGTCGTCCAGAATCGCTGCCGGATGCCGGATGCTGGCGAAGTGGACCATGGACTCGATATATCTGAAACACAGGGATGGAATCAGTCGCTGCGCTCGGTGCGACGGAGCGGAAGCTTCAAAGACTGGTTCTTACCTGTCCAGGGACTCGGCCACCAGCGGGGTCAGGACCACATTGACGGCCCCCTTCACCTCCACGATGGCCGTGGTCCTGGTCTGGGCCAGCGGCTGCTCCAGAGACCAGTCGTCTGTGGTGGTGTCCTCGTCTGTGTTCTCCATGGCCCTCTTATCCAGGGGGGTGTACGGTGTGCTGCGGAGGACAACCAAACCCAGTCTGTTTAAGAGGAATGCATTTAAAATGCTACGGAATACTTTAATGTATAAACAATTATTTATCAATGTCTTTTTATGTATTTATTGCAGCATAAATGTTATTAAAACTTCTCTCTATATGTAGTTATGCATATAAGGTCACCACAGTCAGACTGGGGGGGCTTTAAAAGATGTCTTTAGGAAGGACCAATCAGACGTGAGACGATACAACCTCAACCTACCACTCATTTAGGTTTCATTCAGTCGATACGAAACAGAAAGTCTGTCAACAGCAGATTTATTTTAATCAATTATCAATTAATTAAAGTTAATTTAACATCTTAGTGGATCCACGGCTCAGACTGACATTTAGTGTTACATTCATTGTTTGTTGTAAACAGGATTGTTTTATAATCGTGGAGGTTCTAGAGCTTTAATGGTTTATTAGATCACATTTTCTTCCATCAGATCAATCCATTGTTTATCATAAGTTGATTATTTGTTTATGTTCGAGTCAATTCTGAAACATTTTGATAAACCTACGGGTCGCTACAAGGAGGACTAGCCAAGCTAAGGCCACAGTAAATTGGATGTTTTCTCAGATTATAATTTTAAAACTAATTGTTTATCTTTTTCTAATTATTTTTCATATTTTATATTTTTATGTTTTAATCTATTCTATTAATCTATTTGTTCAAATTCTTTTTTTTTATTTTAATTCCATTCTCAAAAGAGCTTGTTTGGATTAAAGTGAAGGCGAGTAAACTTCTAAAATCTGAGAAACACAGCAGAGTTTTGTTAAATTTCACTTCTGGATTGTATTTTTGTATTTATTTCCCTTTACAAAGCGAGTTCTTTATAACAATAATAAATGTGTTAAAAGCTCCCATCATCAGCATCACTCAATGAAGTTCTATTTCTACATGCACGGATATGTTCTAGCTGCTCGGCTCTGCGTCTGGTGAGGATGAGGAGGAGACATGGACCCGTGCGGCGCTGCTACCTGCTGTTGTCGCCCATCAGCTGCAGTCCTCGGTCCAGCAGGGAGCTGGCTGACAGACCCGGCTTTATCACCTGCAGCACAGAGGAACATCTCAGTCGGCCATGTTGGACAGAACAAACCGGCCCGCGGTGCTAACAGAACCAACACTCAATCAGTCGATCTGAGCAAGTCAGCAGAACCAGAACCTAAAGGCACTGCTGAGCAGAACCATATTTCTGGGTCAAACCTTCTGCCTTCAGGCGGCTCTGATCCGAAACTCTGGGTTTTCATGACCAGAATCATTAGAAAGAAACAGCTCAGTGTGAGCGGGTTGGTTCTATAGAACCATGGTTCTGAACATCTGCTCCGTCCCTCACTGCTGCACACTTGACCTAAAAGAACGGGTCGTTTGGGTCCAGCAGAACCTGATGGCAGCTGGAGAAGAGGCGGATCTGAAACAGGAGGGACAGTGGAACCAGAAGAACCAGAACCAGAGGATCCACAACCAGAGGAACCTGAAGAACCAGAACCAGACGATCCAGAACCAGAGGAACCAGAACCAGAGGATCCAGAACAAAATGAACCTGAAGAACCGGAACCAGACGAACCAGAACCAGAGGAACCAGAAGAACCAGAACCAGAGGATCCAGAACCAGAGGAACCTGAAGAACCAGAACCAGAGGATTCACAACCAGAGGAACCTGAAGAACCAGAACCAAAGGATCCACAACCAGATGAACCTGAAGAACCAGAACCAGAGGATCCAGAACCAGAGGAACCAGAACCGGAGAAACCAGAACCGGAGGAACCAGAAGAACCAGAACCAGAGGATCCAAAACCAGAGGAACCACAGGAACCAGAACCAAAGGATCCACAACCAGAGGAACCAGAGGAACCAGAAGAACCAGAACCAGAGGAACCAGAGGAACCAGAAGAACCAGAACCAGAGGATCCACAACCAGAGGAACCAGAACCAGAGGAACCAGAAGAACCAGAACCAGAGGATCCAGAACCAGAGGAACCAGAACCAGAGGAACCAGAAGAACCAGAACCAGAGGATCCAGAACCAGAGGAACCAGAAGAACCAGAACCAGAGGATCCA
>JAUZNJ010026676.1:0-10356 GCA_034780135.1 Jordanella pulchra | reverse complement strand
CCAAGAACCCAGGTTAGTAAAAAACTGAGGGACAGCCTGAGGCAGGATGGAGGACCAGAGGGCTGATCCGCTCCACAAGGCTCCAAAGGCTTGATATTCAAGTACTTTCATCCTATCATTCTCATTATATCACCACAAAATAGTTTAGCCATTGACACGGTTTCTTAGAGTTTATTAAGCTGCTCCAGTGAAGCACAGAATGCTGTACAGGTAGAGTCAATGAAATATGTCACACAAGCAGAAGTATATAAATAACAATAATTACAACTGCATCAGCAGGTATGGAAAGCAAAGGTGCCATAAATTCAATACATTCTATTGCTATTTGTAAATGTGAGCATTTAAATATAAATGAAAATATATTGTTATATTATATTATTTATTATTTAAAATATCAGTAATTATTGAAAAACAAAAGTTCACTTAATCGTCTTACACAAAGACATCTTTTTTTATCTCACTTTAAAAAAAATCCCATTTGCTGTAAGAAAGTCAGTCATTAGCTTTCTGTGCTAATGAGTGAATTACCACAGAAAGCAAAAATGCTATTTAAAAATGGACATTTTTAGACTTTCAAATATTTGACCAAAATATAAATCTCATGTGTGTGTCTGTGGGGGGCACATTCTAATTAACCTCGAGTTTAGACACGGATGAGCTCTCATCAGTCAGGAGGTCAGATAAAATCATAGAAGTCATAAGAAAACATTAAACACTCAACGAGTTTGCTCAAAAGAGATTCAACGAAGTCTAAAGACCAACAACACTTTTCTATCCTCAGTAATCTTTAGTCTTTTCTAGGATATTTGAAAAATTCACTGTAAGAATATCTCCTGATAAAAACCACTTTAGTGTCAATTCTAGAGAATTGGTACAATCTAAAAAACATGAAGTCACCACAAAGAAAGATCTATTTTCCTGAATACATTTCCAAAGAGTAATTCCAATTGACTTTGACTATAAGTTTCTAATCAAACAGTAAATAACTAGTCTTACCAGGATGCTGCTACCATGGGAACGCACAACAGCTCCAAACCACTGATGGGACTTGAACTCACATTGGGTGTTCACACCATTTATGTCGAAATATCGGTCACCTGCAGGAACACAGAGAAATAAAGTTGATCAGAACGTCTGGTAAAGAGGTTAATGAAATCCTAAATTCATCTTTTCCTGCAGTAAAAACATTTTACAAAGTAAAATCTGTTCAGGATTCAGTTCATATTTTTATTCCTTAATTCTTAAATTATATTCAGCAGAGAAAAAATCCACTGTTCAGTAAATCAGCAGCAGCATAATTATTGTTACCCCCTGCTGACAGTATCCCAGCCATCAGGGCAGCACTGCTGTATCCTATTTCTATAGGAAGTAACAAGGCTGCCGAACAGAGGGGGGGCTTCAGCATTTTACTTTGAAAAATCTCTCTAAATCATAATATATATAATCCTGGTTCCTCCTTCAGGGATTTAAGTCTAAATGAGATGATCTGAGAGAAATGTTGATCTTATGTCTAAAGAAGCTTTTCTGTGTTAAACCTGCCATATGTTTTCTATCAATACCCTGCTGATGGACCCAGTGATAAGATATTTTCAATCGAATGGCAGAATCCACCAAATTATGGTCGAAACTCTTCGGCTAAATCAAAGAGTTTATGATGCTATTCTGAAAAACCTTCCCAAAAAGCTGTAACCAGCCGTTTACAGCTTTTTATAGGCATCTTCATGCCGTCTAAGAGCGACAGTAATTTCTGTCCAGGAGTTTTTCCACAACCTTTTCATAGTGGTGATATTATGAGCTAATTCACAGGATCTCTAGATGTTTAAATGTGCTGTTGCTCGCTCGCCATGTTTTATCAATGCAGATCTGTCATCATACTTACAAATGTTCCAGGGTGCGTGGTGCGGAAATTCTGTTTGCTGAGACTGGCATTGAAGCCAAAATCACGTAATCTGGAGGTGGGGACTTCACGCACGCATCAAGCATAAACCAAGCTTTAACAACAGGTTGGCATCTAAATGCTGCTCTGACTTGATGACCCTAAGATGTCGCCAATGGCTGCAGTTTTCCAATGGTAAGCTTTGGACATCTCCTTTACCTCCATTACTTCCTTCGCCAACAGAGTGACAAGATAAATTGGCCCAAAGAAAAAGGGAAAAAGTCACTGGGTGCTTCCCAATTTCAGGGACTGGATCTTTTGAAGGCCTTGGTTCATGAAGCTCTTGAGAACAATAAGTGCATGAAGTGAAAAGCTGTGAATTGGGACAGTCCAGTCTTCAGCAATGATCTGACTCTAACCTCAGCTTAACTTTGGTCACCTAGCAGTCATCCTATGTATAATTGAGCATAAAGGCCATATGTCAAAAATCAAACAGGACACGTCTTCAATATTCTCTGTTTGGTTGGTCTTCAAAGGGCTGAAGAAAAGCTAAACTCATTCTTAAAGGTAGGAGTTTCCCAATCCAACATTTTCATTTCCGATACGATATTAATCGATAAGATTTTACCATGAATATTACCAGCTTTTATTGCTTTTTTAATACTGTAGAATGTTAGAAAGGGCTTGATAAGGTAATATTACTGAAACAGGGATCAAAAATCAACAGCAAAACAATGAAACTGACCCTTGTAGAATGAAGCAATGAGTTACTGAGACATTTAACAGAAGCAGTTTTTCTATCTGCCAGCCGAAAAAATCTTATTAGTTTTGTGGCTAAAATTGGACCGATATCAATATCAGTTTGGGACATCCCTACAGTTGGCTGCAGGTATGAGAAGATGAGCTTATTCTTCATCTCCTAATATACCTCCAGCAGAGTTGAATCCAATGATCTTTTTTTAAAACTTAAATGTAATTTTAGCCAAGATTAATCAAATGATGAATAAAAGACTTAAATAAGCCAAACATAAATGTTTGATATTATCTAAATGACTCATGCGTTTAACCCGGTGAAGGTTCAGCGCAGTTAGCTGGGAGTCAGGCTTCCTTCCCAGGAGAGGAAGGGGACACCGCCCTATAAAACAAAAAATATTTTTAATATTTAGTGGCATCCTGTTAAACTGAGTAGAAATTATAGTTCAACAAACCTACACTTTCCGTTTAGAACATCTTAAAAATGTATTTTTTATTCAGTGTTTTTGCCTCCATTATGCGCCATTGTTGCCAGAGTTTGATCAATCCACTTTGAATCATGGAAATCAAGGCCAAAGCAGAATACTCCAAATAAATCCATTTAAACATTGGAAGGAGTCTTAGGAGGATTTGTGAACTGGGACGGGATCAACGTGAAATAAAAAGTAAAATTCAGAAGTGATTTAGCCTAATTCATTTTAAAGGGATTCCTGGAGGTACACAGTTGTGCTACCAGTGTTTTCGTCAGTATTAACATGCCTGTTTTACCATTTATTTATTTAAAATTTTCAAATGCAAATCAAAGAGTTGTAATAAAAGATGACTTTATTTTATTCCTCCTTTAATCGCTCCACATGTGTAGAGCTAAGCTGCTCTCTAATTTAGTAACCATGTCATTGCTGTGTGTCAGTCAGTGTTCCCCATGCGTTGTTGACTTTTTAAATGGATGTTTTATGGCTCTTTTCCAGAGCTCTGCAGCTTTAATCTACTTTCTATGACATCAAACAGCTTGAAAAACCTCTTTAAGAAACCATGCTGTTCATGCAACCCAAATGTCTGCACTCTGCTGTCAGGATCTCATTTTAGAAGAGGCCCTGGCAGTAATGCAGAAACAATAACCCTGGGAGTACATGTAGGACGGTCCCAGGCAAAGATATGAAATTAAGCAACTTGATCAAAATTCCATCTCCCCACAAAATTGCGTAAAGAAAAATATTCTGCTGAAAAGGACTTGCATCAGATTGTTTTTGTTTTTATGTCTGAACCAAAGTGAGCGTTTGAGAAGATTGTGAAAATAAGATTAAAGTTTGCTGGTTCATTTATCAAAGCCTGGATTCAAAAAAGCTCCATAAATCTCTGAGTCAGCAGAGAGAAACTTAGACTCTCTGGATGTCAAGACTTCCTCTAAAGTTACACAGAAAACTTTTGTTTGTAAACAGTTTATGGGCGGGTATTTACGTATGCTGGGTTTGCACTTGTTCTGTGTAAACTACATGCTTACAAAAGATTACATCATCTGATCCTTAAACGCTGGTCCCCATTGCTTCCTGTGCTGCTGATTCAGACGATTATTCTTACATGATGGGATCCTCAGTGTGAGCTTGAATTCTTTAAACTGGTCTAGCAGGAACAAATCACATAAGCCAAAGGTAAAATAATGGATTAATGTGTTCATAACCTTTTTTTTTTTACCTTGTGCAGGGTTAGGGCTGGGATTTAGGAACCATTAAAAGGCTCCACAGAGGTGAAACATACAGCGAGTTTTGTACTCAGGTTTCGTACTCAGGATAACACACAGAAGTGCTGACTCAACTCTTAGAAAGTTAAACTCAATATTTCTGAAAATGTTAAACATTAAACACTGTGAGGGACTTGTAACAATTAATAACTTTATATATATATTTATTATCTATAAACAGACTCAATAGTTTCAATTCAACACTTATCAGGCTTGAATTTAATTAACACTAATGTAACACCACACAATGGTGCTAACAAATCAGGCACTCACAAATAGACAACAATCATTAGCATAACAGTAGTAATTAATCCCGAGATGGCTGATATATTATAGCCACAGCTGCTCTGGGGCATGCTGACAAACCTTGGGCAAGACACCATCAACTCTTAACCAATGCAAATCAGGTGTTTGCCCAAGGACTGAGCTGAAATTCGAACCAGTAACCATTCAGTTGAAGGACAAACTTCTGTATCCTTTGGCACAACCACTGGTGCCGTCATTAGCGCATGTTAGCACAAGAGATACATGCTGTGAGAAACTCTGATACTTGTTTGTCTTAAAATCAACACCTACAGTAGCAGCAGTTCAAAAGTTCCCTTCCAGACGAATTACCTCCGGTTTCAAGCCAAGTTCCCTACAGATTCCAGCGACTGGAGTGGCCACACTCTCCCTGCTGGGGTTGTCAACATTTGCTGTAATTCCACCCATTTACTGAAATACAGGCTATTTCAGGTACACACTCTGGCCTCTCTGACATTGTCCTCTCTGACCTGTCATTCACTAGTAACGGACCAGTCAAAAACCCATCATGGAAACAGTGGAACCTTTAAGCCACTACTAGTGCAAAGAGCTCCTTGAATTTAACACCACTGATTAACACCAACTCATTGGAAGAACTAACTCTAACATAGTTGAATTAGACTAAACAATGTTGAATTAACATCATAATTTCAAAATACAAAACCAACAATGGAAATTTAACTCAATGCTTCTTGCTGTGTAGCCTTTCTCAACCATTTCATGGTCAAATAGTCACAGAGGATCATTACTAGTCTAGAAATCTACTGCTAAACAAAGCTGTGAGGGGGGAGTGAAATCCTAATACACTGGACAGTGCAACCTGCACTGAGAAAACAAACATTAAACCAATAAAGAGTATGAAATTAATATTTCAGGGCAGTAATCATATTTAACAGCTAAAATTGTCAGGTTCGGGGTTTTTTTCTGTTGGGTTTTATTTTTATTTTTTTTTAACACTAGAGGGAGCTGTGGACTCTGGTTGGAGCGGTTTCAGTGACAAGCTGTTTCCAATCTCCTCATCAGCGGAGAGCTTAAATACCTCAGATCGTTTTCACGTCAACGCCTGAGTGTTTGCCTTCCATGTTATCAGTGCCTTCCAGCTAGGGCCTAGTTTCCAGCGATTTCTACCCTTCCTAAAGTAACCGTTGTTGTCCTCTTCTCCAGGTGTTATTCAGGAGAAATATTGGAGTTCTCGGGTGGAGATCCGACTCAAATGTTTCTTTGGTGATTTCCTGTGACGCCGTGGATTTCACCCACTGGTTGCCCAGACCCGAATCGCTCGGCCTCAGTTCCACTGGTTGCCCAGACCCGAATCGCTCGGCCTCAGTTCTACTTCTGCAAACGATCAACCTGTCAAACTGCCGAGCTGCCTTCAAGGACCGTCTGCCTGTTCCCCCCTCCGCCACAGTCTGCTCCTCTTCAGCCCAAAGGTTCGTCTAGTGGATAGATTCTTTCGAACCAGACCCCTTTTCCGGAGGGATTCCCGTCCTCCTTACCTCTGCTTGACAGTCCCCTCCAAGATTCAAACTACCATCTCGCCACGTAAGATAACTTTCAACTTCTTCTTGATCAATTCCAAGTTTCCTGAATTCACCACACTTCCTGCTGTCCCCCTAGTGCAGGGGTGTCAAAGTGGTTCCAGAAAGGGCTGTGTGGCTGCTGGTTTTCTTTCCACCCAAGCAGTAGCACACCAGACTCCAGTCATCCCATCAAGTCATCAGGCTAAGACTAGACTGACTTGATGAGATGACTATCGTCTGGTATGCTACTGCTTGGGTGGAAAGAAAACCAGCAGCCACACGGCCCTTTCTGGAACCACTTTGACACCTGTGCCCTAGTGCGATGAGCATTAGATGAGCGCTTTCCTGAGAAGACAGACTTACAAAGAAGACCTGTTCTGTTTGTTAAACCCGACATGACAAAAATACATTCAAATAAATCAATTCAATTCCCAACCAAATTACTTAAAAAATATTTTTTCATCTGGTTTATTTTCTCATGTTATACAAACACAAAAACTGAGGAATAGGTTTGGGATGAAGGTAAAACATTTCTGAAATAGTAAAACACTTTCTAGAGCTCTTCTCACAAGCTTGTGTTAGAAATTCACTGACAAACAGTTCCGATTTGTAGGTACCAGGGGTCTCATTTATAAATGTAGCGAGGAATCCATACTTAAAGTGTAAATTTGCAAAAAGATTCAAAACTAGATCAGGACAAAAAAATAATTACTGTTTTATGAAACCATTTTCATGTACAGAACTAAGCAATTGTCTTTCATAAATAGCAGCTGTGCCTCAAAGTTTCAGTTCAAGGCTCTACTACATGTTAAAAGGGTATTCAACCAGAAAATGTCATAAAGAGGCCATGCGGATCACTAAAGGAATATCATCGTGTTTTTAAATGAGCCAAATGACCGATGTTATTTAATGGTTACCAATGGCAACCGCAGCCAAGAAAGCGGAAAACCCCACAGTTTAACTGGGGTATTGGTGTCTGAGGTGAAAGGTCAAATAAATACATTTGATTTTATAGTTTCAGTAATTTCTTTTATAAAGATCTGAGGGCAGGGGAGGACAAATGGAACAAGTTGCAAAAGGGACTTTTGTGGGTATTTTTTAGACAGATTTTAGTCATAGAGAACTATAGCTACTGTAGGTATTAAAATTGGACACGTTTTGTTAACATGAAGTTGTGTAGCTATCTCAGGACAGTGTTCTTAACATACAGAAGAAAATTTAAGCAAAACAGGGATGATATGGCCAAGTTCAAAGACACGCCGAGGCAAAACGTACAAATTAGAAAGGACACAAGCATTTTAAAGCTATAAAAAGATTTGGTGTGAAGTAAATATAAATCTATTAGTTAATGGGCAAATAAATCAACATACCATGCAGGTCAAAGCTGACAGCACGGCAGTGATTCTGGCTCCAGGAGCACTGATACACGGCTCCTCCTTCTGTGATGTTCAGCTGGCTGGTGTTCGCTTTTGGAGCTCCAATCAGGATGCTGACACTAGACATGAGAGAAGTAAACAAAGTGTTTATAAATGAAGAAAAAACAAGACTAGCTTAAAAAAACACAGTGGAAATTTTGACCTCTAGGGGCGCTAGACATCCGGATCAAAAAAATAAGTTATTTTATTACTTTTAAACAAGGTTAACATTGACGGAGCTGGTCAAGGAGAGGGGTGAGGGTGAATGTGCCACCTACTGGCTGGGAGGAGTTAAACTAGCTATTCTCAAACAACATTTTGCTGCATTCACTCTGGTAATTTTTTAGCTTTGTACACTTAGAGGCCAAAACTTTCCAGATTGGATTTTGTGCTGTAAAATAGTTCACGCTCAATCACATCACATGTAAACAAGCAAGTTTGAGTTGACTACAGATTTTCAGCGAACTACATTCTAAATGTTGACTGGACCATTCCAACATTTGACCTAAACAACTTCATAGTAGCTCTGACTGTATCACTGTGTTCGGATTCGTCTGCGTCCTGCGCAGGCTGGATTTGTCGCAGCCGACAAATGCAACCTTCTTTTGACCCATTTTAAAGGATGGGTCCCATGCTCTCTATGTTTGGCAGCACATACCTGTGCGAACGACTGTTCTCTTTGATGAAGCTAAACAAAACATCACACAGGAGCCGTCTTACTGATCAGCACCTTCACTCAATCCTGAGGATTTCCTCAGCTCAGAGCCTTACCCCGAACATTAATGAACTTGTACAAAAGTTGAGACACCACCAAGTGTCAGGCTCACCCTCAGACAAGTGAGCATCACAGAGCATTAACGTATTGTTAGTTTTTAATTCAGTTAAATTTTTACATTTGTTTCTACAAGACATGATTTTTCTTTGAAGGAAGTATTGTTTTGTCAGTGTGCCATATATTTTTGCATTTTATTTTGTTGTATTTTATTTATTTATCTATATTTATTTTTCAGTTAATGGACTTAGGGGAAATTGCAGATAAGAGCCATGAGAAAGAATACAACTGATTTGATAAATGCATAATATTGCATTTTCAGTTTATAATGCATGCAGTTTCATTTATGCATTTATCTTGATATAAGGAAAATATTTTGTTTTTAAAGGAAAATTGCTTTTTTGCTGTTTGCCTGTAGAAAATGTTTTCTCTTTAACTTATTGACAGAGCCATAAGAAAATATTACTTTATTCATGTAATGTACAGGACATGTGACTTTTCTTTGAAGGCAGTTTGTTCTTGTCTGTGTGCCTGCTGAAAAATGCTTTCCTGATTATTCATTTAATTATTAAATAATACACTGTATAAGGTCTTGGTTCAATAGGCTATGTGCAATCATTTTAATATGTTTTAATAAACATTGAACCAGTCCGGCCCTCGGCTTATAGCCAGTTTGTTTTTTTGGCCCTCTGTGTATTTGACTTTAACATCCCTGATATCGAGGATTTATTCTGTGACTGTCTTCATGGGTTTGTCTGATATTTAAGCACAGATTCCAATATCTGATATCTGTGACCACAATTCTGCTACTGAAGCTCCTCAACAATAAAATGAACCAATAGAACATTAGTAAGAAGTTCGCCATCCATTCTTTGCCTAATTTGTGGATCAACCATCATGGTTGCTAGGCGACAGAGCGTACGCTGAGTGAGGACCTGTTTGAATCCAGAGCAGAAACTTTTCCAGCCTCGTTTTTTTCACGGTCCACAAAGGACCCAGTCCAGGTAGACTGGGTCCTTAGAAGACGCAGCCCATGAAATCGAACACAGCATTTGTTAGAGTTGTCGTCCTGGTAACAGGAGCGCCTTAAACTCAAATTAGAAATAATGACAACACAGGGTTCTGGTTATATAGGCTTGTAATGTTTTTCACAGCTGTTTTATGAGCCTTTTCCAAGTGTTACATATGTGTAGGGGTAAAATCTCTGCCACATTTACTACCTTGTTACAGCTTTAATTTTAACATGTAATGAAATTACTAAGCTTTAAAGTGATTGTAACAAAGTGCTGACACAAAAAACAACGTTCAAACCAACGTAAACTAGAAGCTGATTGCTAAAGGAACATTTACAAACTATCTAATCTGGGTTATGCAGTGGAGGTATTTTCCATCTGATTTGAATTTTTATATACTGAATTTCATGTTAAACCTCCCTTTAAAACAGAAAATTAAAGAACAGTAGCAACAAAAATTGACTAGAGTTGAACTCTCCATGTAAGTGAACACATGTGGGAGTGGGGGTCCAGCAGGAAACAGGACTGCAACCTTTCCTGCTTATCATTTATAATTGCACTGTATTTCCTCACAACCCTGCCCTCTCTGACCACTTTTCCGTAACCTTCAAAATTACTTTAACAGAGTTCTCCTCTCCCAAAAAAAGGTTTCACTTTAGCAGATCATGTTATAAATTTTAAAGAATCTGTTTCAGTTTTTATCTCCTCTATGGCAATAAACAAGAATGTAGAACAAAGAAATTCAGCTTATTCCCCTTTACAAGTTAATGATTTTGTTGCTGGCCCCCTGCGTACTGCCAAGAGCAGCATATTTCTCCTCATTAATAAAGGAGAACAAGAATAATCCTAGATTTTAGTTTAATCCAGTGGCCAAACTCACCGAGAGCCATAGCTCTGCTGAAACGTCCATCCCCCTGCTCTTAGCAGTAATGATTTTATGGGATTCTTAAGATTAATTGTATTAAA
>JAUZNJ010026665.1:0-16670 GCA_034780135.1 Jordanella pulchra | reverse complement strand
AATAAACCTCTTAACTTTTTCCCAGTCTCTGTGTGGTGTTCTGCATGTGGGTTAGAGCACTTAAACCCAACATGACAAATCTAAAACAAAAAAAATGATGATGAAAAATTAATGATTAATGAAAAATTATGAAAAAAATATTTCTTGACTTGTTTTGCATGCAGTAGTGTGGATTTCTATCTTTTGCCCTTTGCAACTACTTGACTTGAATTCACAAGTCACTTAGTGGCACCGGTATTATGTGGAGTGAGGCTACTTTTGTAACAAGTGATTAATGCAGGTTTTAAGTGTTTTTAAGATTCTGAACATAAATAAGCACTTAAATTACTACAACAGGCTATTCAATAAGGTGCTCCTATTTAATGTAAAACGTGTGGGGTAAAGTTAAAAGAGCATGAACACAAGAACAGGTCTTTTCCACATCCTGTTCTGCAAAATAATCTATATATAATCTATATAGAAGATTTTTTCTATTGTATTCGTTTTTATGTTTATATCTATTGGACTTTGCATCATATGTGTGCTTGCAGGTCATTTTGCCATTTGTTGTGCGTTTGCACATGTTTGCGGTTTGCTTTTTTTTGTTTCTCAAAGATTTTTTTGTTGCATTTTTTATTTGTGGTTGCGTGTTTTGTAGTTTGCATCACGCATGGTTTTGCAGCTTGTTTTTCATTTGCAGCAAATTTTCGCCTGTCGGCAACCATAAAAGGGGCTTATTCACTGAGCAGTGAGAAGCAAGATTGTGATCCAGATTGTCCAAATGCTAATGAAAAAAAAAACAAAAAAAAAACTACATTACTTGAAATGTGTGTTTTTTTAGGCTTTACAATTAAGGTTCTGAGTATGTCAAATGATGTTTTAAGGAATTTACACTGAATAAAAAACAGACAAATAATACAGCTCAGTAAGACTAATCCCAATTATTCTTTTTATGAAGATGACAAAATTATGTAGAATTGTGGAAAAAAGAGGAACAACAAAACATAAAAAGGTCTTCTTCTTCTAGCATTTGATTAGAGGCATTAAATCAGCTTCTTTCTTTTGTTTGCTCCAACCAAAATAATTCCACCCTGAGTGGTTAGCCATAAATAATCGTGCATACATCAATTATGGTTCAAATTTTATATTATGTTTAAATGTGTGTGCCCAAGAGTTAGATTTTTTTTCCCATGTTGCTTTCTGTCTGGGGAATCTACCGAACATATGGGAGCAGGATGTGAGTGAAAGTATTTCTGAATGTTGGCGAGGCACGAAAAGAAGTACAGTATGACAGATAAAATGTGAAACACTAAAAAGCTTTAAAAACAGACAGAGGATGTGATTTGAAAGGTCACTGAGTTTAGCATACTCACCTTTGGTATCAATATTAATAATATTATTAATATTAATCCAAAAGAATTGTAAAACATAACATTCCATTACATTGCTGTAAAACGGTTTATCAAATGCAAAAAAAATAAAGAATAAATCTGCTATGTGCTTGGGCTTTCATATTGGGAGAGGTTGTCTTTTTATTCTATAAGTAACATGAACTTTTGGATCGTTATCCCTGGGTGTATCCTGATTTTTGAAAGCAATGATGAAATAGTTCTCTTTAAAACACAGAAAGTCAATAACATACATGTTAAACTGCCTTCATTTCCTTAAAGGATATGTAGTAAAGGTTGCAGCTGTCTTGTTTTGTTATAGTAAGAAATGCTTATAAATGTTCAATCAACATAATTTATGTTAACTCTTAACTCTTCTGTTTAGAAATATGTTGTAATAGTGACCTAAATTTTAGACCGGTGAATTTCTCTTTCTTACTGCAACCGATTTTAGTAAGAGTGAAGACATTCCTCAAGACTCAAAAAATGCCTGCAATTTTTCTCACTAATTTAATTTTCCATCTGAAAAGGCCACTTAGAAAAGGCTAAAAGGGTACAGACATGTCCAAATACCACCATCATCACTTCAGGCTCCATGTGTCAGGCCATGTTAGTGTCAGCACCCTGCACTGCACACATCTGTTCCATTGCATTAGGCTCCAATGCTAACCTGGGGCTTCTCTGGCCTGAGACTGGCCACACCTGGTTTAACCTGTCCACAGATATTGAGTCTGTTTGGATGAGGACTGAGAGGAAACCTGGTGGGATTAGACTAATTCGCTGGCTGAGCCCCCATGTTTGATTTCCTCAAACACTGATGAATTAATGTGCTTTAATTTAAAAAAAGCAAGTCTTTGTTGTGAATCCCTCAGCTCTTTTGATTTAATAATGTTGGTTAAGTGCTGTTTCCCTGGAACAATTTTTGGGTGAACTCTCTGGCTCTCTCTCTGTAAATTTTAACATCTCTAGGATATATGGGAAGTATAATATTAATTATTATTATTAATTACCATTACTATTATTGTTAATATTATTGTTATCATTATTAATATTATTAAGACTAAATGATTGTAAAGGTACAGAGTCTGGCAAATGGCCCCTTGAACTGTTTCACATCTTCTCACATTACATCCTCAAAGTTCAAAGTATTCTACTATTGACCTACATAAAATAGTGAATAACAGGAAAGTAGAAAGAAGATGGCGTTCACTACATGGAACTGCATTACAACCAGAAAATTAAAAAGTGGAGAGTGCAACAGTATTCAGTTTCCTTTCATTTGATACCCTTAAATAAAGTCCAGTGCAGCCAGGTGTCCTCAGAGGTCTCATAAATAGTGAACAGTCTCTATACATGAGTCATTTAATGTTAAGATTAATATAGATAAGCTACATGAAGGGCTTAACGGTTGGAGAAAATTAATGAACAAACAACATCATTAAGAGAAGGAACTAAGTGAAACAATGAATTATAGATAGGGTAGACGGGGTAAAAAGAGCATTAATCAAAGAAACAGCCCAGTTTACAGTAACTCTGGAGAAGCTGCAGAAATCCACAGTTCAGGAAGGAGAATTAATGACAGGCTAACTTTTAATCGTGCACTCCACAAATCTGGCATTTTTAAATTTACATCCGTCATCAGTTTCAGGGCACCCAAGGGATCCCATTATAAAGGATATTAGTCAGGAGATGAGTACAAAACATTGGGATCCACCGCAATATTTCTAGAAAATATGGAGTCATAGTTCTCTTGTCTTCTCAAAAAACTAAAATCACAGACGAGGCCCAAACTGACCAACGATGCTTCAGAGAAACTGAAGGATTTCCTGATGAATACTACTCGTGCGCTACATCTGACACAAAATCATGTATTGTGATTGGATTTAAGAGCAAACTTGAGAGACAGAAGTCTTTTAATCCACAGAAATAATTCACCTATAGCAAAAAATGTTCTACATTCTCTTTCGATGAAATACACTACTGTGCAAGCCCCCCTTTAATGAAATTAAATATGAAAGCCCTGGAGAAAAACAACACAGCAAAAACAAAGGAACATCATAGTCATTGTAAAAAAGAGCGGTGGCAGTGTCCTGTTTTGGTTTGACTTGTTGAGCTAATGAAATGACTACCAACTGTTAATACAACTCTGTTTTTACCCAGAACTGTTTTATACGCACAAAGATCCTTGATCTGAGTTAAGAACGTTCAGATAACAAAATATATGAACACATTACTTATATTGGTGCACCACAATTTAGAACAGAAGTAGTTATACATACGTATACTGTATATGGCATATTAGTCTGGTGAACAGCAGGTAAAACTCTATTGAAGAAGGGACTAACAGGGTCAGCGTCATCAGGTTAGAACCAGTTAGATAACTATTGATGTGACGCAAAAACTCTAAGCGGCCTGCCCTGTTTTTGTAATTTTGTAGTCCATGAAACGTGTCAAGCAGAGTAAAGCAATACATTTTTAACATAGATGACAATAAAACAAATGACACTAAAACTGTCTGTTGTTGAGTTTTTAAAGTTAGACCAATCTCACTTATGACATCAGAAACGGCATCATTACAAAATTTCTCCATTACGGTTGTCATCTTGCTGTTATGCTTGCAGAAAAGCAGAAAGGCTATGACAGTGACGCTTCATAGTCAAGTTCCGCCTTCCGTGCTGTGATTGGTCCGGCCAGATTTGGCCGAAGTCAACAGCGGTTTACCAGACTGAGTTACACTTTGTGTTATTAGCCAGGATAGAGATCTGGAGGAAATAAACATCCATCCAAGTTTTTGTTACCTCTGAGTACAGCACTCCTTCTCATTCCTTCACAAACATGCGCAAGTAAGTCATTGTGCTCCGATCTAAAACTGAACCAAGTGTTTACATATATGGATGGCATAGACCACCCCTCTGATTAGGTATACAAATTAATTTCAACTGAGCCAAATCTGATAAGAATCTACTATTTCTATCCCTATAACCCTTTTATTCAAAATACATTTGTCCATGTAATTATTCCTATTAAGGTGTTAACTTGAATTGCTACAGATGAAGAAAACATATTTGCTCAAGCAAACATTTGAAAGCTAGAAAATTATGTTTTGACGCTACCTCACAAAATCTGAATCCACACCTGGAAACAGAAAATATGTGGAATCCCCTGTGGACATAGGAGGTGGAAAATATTAGATTTATTTCATAAACGTGGCATTTAGTGAGGCTTGCACAGTGGTGCAGTTTGTGGAACTGTTGTCTTTCTGCACGGATTTGCATGTTCTCCCGATGTATGTGTCCGTTCTCTCCAGATATTCTAATATCCTCCCACAGTCAAAACTCCTGACGCTTTGATTGATTAGTGCTTCTAAAATGCCCTTTTATGTGCATGGTTGTATGACAGTGAGTTGCCCTGCTAAGTGCCGCCCAGGGTGTACCCTGCCTTTGGCCCAAAGACTGCTGGAGATAGCCACCAGCCCCCCATGACCCTGACAGACAGCGTTACAAAATTGATAAATTGATGTTGACTTGGATAGAACATTTCCAGTCCTCTAAACCGCTCAAAGAGGTTTCCACTAATAGAGTCATACTAATCTGACTGAATGCTGAAACTGAATTAAAAATACCCTTCATCAAGTATTACTTGAAGAGTGTGCAAACTGGCGTCTTTTTATTGAACTGATTTTGAATGAATCTCACATTAAATATATTAAAAAAATTAAATCAGTTTTATCATGGTAATTGATTGGGGGATTTGGATACTTTTCAGATGCATTATATGGTTTAATAAAGTTCTTTACAGATCTGTTACTAAGTTCCCTCATTACGTGCTTTTGACTGTACATATGAGCTTTGTCTCAGGACAGGTCAGATATGCTCCAAATAGAGCCGATCTGTTGGTCTACTGGGCTCTGATGGGTTCCAGCTGCCCCCTCCCTCCTTTTCTCATGAGTGCAATGCATCCCAGATGTCTCACACTGACTGGCCAGGCAAGTTCACAGCTGGCTCAGAGCAAAGGACGAGAGAATGAAAAAGAAAGGAATTATTATATGTAACAGAAGGTGCGAGTTCTGCTGGTCTGTCACCTGGTTTGTCTACTTTAACTTAGAAGGAATGAAACAAATAACATGTGTCAGCAAATAATCTGTATTTGTTGCATTATCTGCCAAAAAAATCTCTAAGAGATGGAGACCACATTGCAGTGCGCATGCTGTGTTTACATAACTGTGCAGCATTTTGAGATATGCTTTGTAGTGGACATTATCAAATGGTTACATCTGGTTCTACAATAACCGCAAAACAAGAACCATACATTGTTTCTTCACCTGTCCATCACATCTGGTTTCCTATATCTTCAAATTACCAAATCAGTCATTTTCTATTTATTGTTGGGAAAAAAGCTAAGCTTTAAAGTGTTTTTATACGTTCTGTGTTTCATCAGTTATTGCAGCCACAGTGTCTGTAGCAGCTTAGGAGACATAAGACCACCTGCCTGTTTAACTCAGCCCCTCCCACACTGTCACTTCTGCTTATCCAGATTCCCACTCTGTGGAGTAAAACTCCAAATACCCACATATACACACAAGCAACCTCTGTCCATAGGGTCTTTGTCTGGAACCATATATCACAGTGCTGAACACACCTTCGAATTGTTCCTTTGGGGAGATTCCTAATGCACATTTCATTAAATTTTTTGACATAATGTTATTTTATTTCTTGCTGCTGTCCTACAAAAGTCTTTATATGACCTATTTTTTCCATCCAAGAAGTGCACGTGTTGATCCTGAATCATGGGGTTTGTAGGTGAAAGAAGCAACGACATAACTGTGGCTGTAGGCTTGCAGATTTTTCCATTTTCTCAAGCTTGACTTTAGTATATGAATTATTTGTTTGTTTTTTACTTGCATTCAAGAATACGCTATGGAAAAGATAACATATACTTCTATCTTACAATATAAAAGCTTGAGCATTTCATTGAACTGAGATTGGGTGAGTGATAAAGTTACCAGACTTATTTAAATGAGTCTATTATTGCTAAGACAAACCACAAAAGAATACTTGCTCATTGCAATCTATACTATGGCGTTTAAGTTTTTTTCTGTGGATTTTCTGATCAGCGCTATTTTACAACAATGCATACCTCTTCCCCTGAATCATGGCATTCCTTCCAGCCAGTTATAACTGTATTCATGTCCTATTGAACATGATAGTTTTCCCCAGGATCTACTGAGGTCTTTTAACAAAAGAAATATTCTTTGTTCTGCACAAACCAGATGGCCCTGCTATTACTTTTCACATCATAGCTGGAGGCCAGGAGATGGCAACACAGACAAGTTGCTAATGTCATGTGAACATACATCTAAGAGGGTGGAACACATTTTTGTAGCCATTATTTATATGTAAAGCAGACCTGTTTATGGCCACATGCTCTACTATTTCACCAATCTCTGCCTTTGTGATGCAAGTTTAATTTGAATTGTAGTGTGTTTTGTTTCAACAGTTATACAGGATGACACAAAACTGAATGTATTTGAATGTATTAGAAATCCAAATAAACATATGTTACCTACTGACCGTCCATTCTATTCTGCTTCAAACTTTCCCGAAATCTGGTGTGAATTTGGAAGTTATAATACTGGAGTTTTTCAGCCTCATTTTTTACATGTAATGATTATTAAACTGTTTCATGATGCAGTGACATGCGAGTTAATGTAATGACAAGAAATGCTGTTTTGTACCTTTTTGCAATGAAATACATAAACTCAATGGTGCAGTTATTTGCAAATGTATTCATACTCCACCAGAGAGCCAAAAACATCCATGTATTTAACTGTATATCATCTGTGATAGGCCAATAATAAGTTGTACAATTATTAGAAAGTAAAGAAAAACAATACATGGAGTTCAACAATATTAATTATCACGAAAACTTTTTTTTTGCATTTCTTATCTAAATCCTTCTCTTATAGATGATTTCTTACATTTATTGGGCAGCAGCTTAAGACTCTGAGCAAATGCTCTTCAGATGCCTGCTTCCTCAGGCTTCCGGGCCCAGAACTCAAATAGTGGAGTAGGTACTGGAGTTTTTACAGCACTAGTGGCTTGTTTTTCAGACAGTAGGCTGACAGGAAAGGGGTTATGGGAGAGGGGGAGAGACATACGGGAAAGGACCACAAGCCGGATTCAATCCTTGGTCGCCGGTGTTGAGGACTAAGGCCTCTGTACGTGGGCTGTGCGCACTAACCACTGCGTCACCTGCACGCCCAGGAATTGAATGATGTGTTTAAGATTACAGGTAATCTAATGAAAGGGTCTGAATAAAGTTCAAATTAGCATTTTCATTGTAGTTTTTATGCATAGCTTTAAGGTCTTTAAAACACTGAGCATTCCTTTTAAGTAAAGGTTTTGTTATTTTATTGTTTGAACATTTCTGCACAGCTTTTTGGATTGTCTGTTTAAAATGTTCTCTACAACAACCATCTCTTATCTTTCCTTTAAAATACAGAGTATATTGGTTAGCTTATTCTTTTTACTTTATGTAGGTAATGCTTTGATATTATATATAGTTTTTAGCAGTGGTGCAGTTAAGTTCAACACTTTGAACTTATACTAAAAAGATGATGATGTGGCATTTCCTATCCTACATTTTGATCTCATTGCTCATCTTTGTGTCAGTTTTCAGCAGCCAGTAATGAAGTGCAGCTGCAGCTGCTTGATCTGGATATAGCAGGTAAAGATGTGAATTGATGTGGAGAATGTGCAGATTTTGGCTGCTGACCGGGTTCAATGTGAGGTGCTTTGTCCAGTTATTATTTGAACCTGCTATGCCTCTGCAAAATATATTTTGGCTACAGGCCTTAAGTGTGTAGCCTATAGTAGCTCCAGTACAATTGTTCCACCACCACAGCTTATGTAACCACTGCCTTTATGTTGTTAGAGCTGCACACTCTGATAGTTGTACTACACGATACCTAATTGGTTGAAGTCAGATTTTCAAAACTAAAACAGTTCATTCACAGCATTGATCCTTGTTAAAGCTAAAATCAACATACACTATATTGAAAAAGGATTTACTCGCAATCAAAACCATTCAAATCAGGTGTTTAATCACTTAAATGATCACAGGTGCAGACTGCATCTACCAAACATTTGTAAAGAAATTGGTTTCTCTCAGAAGCTCTGTAAATTAGCAAATGCAGTATTATGCCATACAGTAAGTAGCAAAGCAAGGTCAGCCTAAATTTAGGTGCATTGTGCACAAAGGTCAACTTCCTGTTGTTGCTGCAGATCTCTGAACTTCATGCAGTTTTCAGATAATCTGAAGCTCAGTACATAGAGAGTTTAATGAAATATGTGTCCATCAGTGAGCAGCTCCATCCAACCCTTACAGGTTATGGCAAAACATGCAATAAAGTGGTGTAAGAAAATGTTGCCACTTGATTTAAGAGCAATGGAGATGTGTCCTCTGGAGAGATGAATCACTCCCTTCTACCTGACCCTTCAATGCCTGCCTCAATGTTTGACATTTGCCAAAAGAAAATGACCAGCCTGGATACATTTTGTCAGCTCTTAAGAGAAAAAAGGGATTTATTTGTGTGGTTCTGTTCTTCAGGATTCAGTCCTGTTTGTTTTAGTGAAAAGTACTTGTAATGCTCCAACAAACTGCAACGTTTTGGACAGTTCAATACTCTCGCTTTATAAAAACAGTTTGGAGAAGGACCAGTCAGTAACACCACTGCTGTGACCCAGTGCATGAAAAGGTCCATAAAGACCGTATGATTCTATATGATTCTATTCTCCTATGAATATTTTGTTTTGTTAGTAAAAAGCACTGTGTTTCATTGTCCATGTTAAGCTGAAAATTAATATATAGGTTGGTAACTATTTAGGCTGGGAGTGAAATAAGTTTAGAAAGGGTTTAGTATGTAGCATCAGTTCACAACACATGTCAACTCAAGGCACTTTACAAAGACAATTCAATCAGATCAGGTCAAAAACTCTCTATCTAATGGAAATCAGCTGATTGCTCTTTGACTCAACAGCAATCCCACACTGAGCGTACTTGTAGTGACAGCGAAGAGGAAAAACTCAATTTTAACAGGAAGAAACCTCCACATCACTGAAGTATTATAATTTAATGCTAGTTTGGTTACTTTCTTTCTGAGAATTCCTTTCAGTAATATTTGGTGTAAAAAAATAATAATAAATGCTTTATGAGAAAAAAAAGAAACAATACAATATTTTTTATGAGTTCTCTGGGCAGAAATACCCAGACCATTAAAACCCATTAAATTACCCAGACTTTTAACAGAGATTGTAACAACTGGCCTTTAGGCAATGGAGTTAGATGTTTATAGTTAACAGATTTACACTGAAGAAGCTGTTCAGTTAAAAAATTAAGCCATTTTTGGAAATATATACAGTGTGAGACTGTAAAATATACATATTTTAAATGTAAATCTAAAATGGCATATAAAAAAATGTTTGCTTTGTTTCATACTGTAGTAAATAAAAACTATAGTTAAACTGTAGCTTGCAGTCAGTTTGTAACTTTTATTTGATAACATATTAAGGTATTATAAATTTTATAAATTATAATAATAATTTTTTTTATAATTTTAATTTCAATAATTTCTTTATGAATAAATTAAATATCAAATCAAATTTATTTGTATACCATATGCATAAGTATAAATATGAAATTACATTTAGGAAAATGCTCTATCTTTAAGCTTAGTTGTTTTGCACAATTTTTTGTACCAACACATTTTCTAATGACATCAAGATTAAAGAGTTTTTCCAACTCCAACATCAGACAGATTACTGAATCTTTTATTGCTTTTGGTTATGGTATCACTGAACCTTTTTAAATCTGGGCATACTTGCTCAAGTGCACCAGAGCTTTCAGAATATTCAGCAGCTCAGTTACACGGACACAAAACCATGACTCGACAGAATAAACTATACACTTTTTGTTTCCTTCTCCTGTTTTTTTTTCTCTTTTGATGACCTGAAAAGTTTTTTTTTACTTTACCTTTACTAATATTGTCTCTTGTACCATCAAAAGTACTCTAGATAATGCAATTAAAATTTCCTGAATCTCTTATGTAACTGGAATTACCGGGTTTCTTATTGCTTATTGCTCCAGAGCAAAAAAGGCTGAGAGGTGGCATTCAAAAAAAATTGTGATTTAGATTCCTTAAATCACATGGAACTGTAATCAGGGGTTATACGTGTGAAAGAGCTCTTTGTCTGGACTCCAGGTTCTTGGGTTCAGCATATCAAATGGATTGGAGTCGGCTTTGAAGATCCGCCCATTGGAACCGACTGTCGGCACAAAAACAAACACAGAACAGTGACTGCAGCTGTCCACTCTAAAGATGGTGTCTGTTTGTGTTTTTGCCTGTTCTGATGTGGGTCTGCATACCAGCCCACCGCATGTCTGTTCCCTGAGTGTGAACCATAGATGTGGGTCCGTAAGCTTCAGGTGTTGATTAGCAGCCATATGATTGGTTGTCTTAGAAAGATGTTGAGACTATGACTGTCATGTTGTGTTCTTTATTTGACCTAACAGTAAAGTGTGTGGTCTTTGTTAAATCTACTTTACTTTTTCTCAGGAGAGGGACCTAATTCTACCACCTCTGTGATTTGAACTACATTACTATTAACTGTGGTGTCAGACCCAATCAAATAATTAAGTATAAATCACGGTTAAGGCTGTATTTTGAGAAATAACGCTCTTTGGCAATATTCAATCCTAGAAAGCCAAAAGAACTAAGACTAAAATGCTAATCTTGCCTGTTTATGCTTGTATGTATACCACATTTAGTGTACATTAACTATCATAAAAGTTTTTTTTCTTGCATTTTTGGATTAAATCTTCAGGACTATTGACAATTACATTAAGATTTTACATCTGATTCCTTTTGATTGCTGACAAATCACGTTTCTAATTGACTATATTGTTCTTTCTTTGTGTCTTAAAAACTTCAACAGTGAAGGCGTTTTCTTTTTTACATCTTTCTTAATTTTCACTAAGCGTATGTTCATTAAACCTCCAAAGTCTTGTTGAAGATGTAATCATTGACAGAGAAGATAAAAATGAGCTCCAATAGATTTGGTCAAAGTGACAGTCTATTGCTACTTTAGTCATACTTAGGTCATACTATTTTACTACTACTATTTAGAAATGTATTTTTAAAGAACTTCGGGTTTTCAGGAAACTGAATTCCGAATCTATTTCTAAAACTTTGTAAGGGTTAGGGTCAGAGTATGATGGGAGGGTACCGCTGTCTTATCTATAAGGATACAGATTCTTTTACACTCCGGATCCCAAGGAATGATTACTAAGCTTTTTGAAAAAGGGAAACCCTGGGACTTTCCAATTGATCTGAGCCTTGTTCATGTGCAAATGTGTTTTTATTTTCCTCCTGCTGAATTGAAGAGTTTCCACTATGTGTTTTTTTAAGAGAAGAAAAGGTCAAGTTATTCAGGACTCAGTTTACAGTTGTCTATCAGTCATGGAATGACTTTTCTTTGCTGCTTGAAGTGAACTTTTGTGCCCGAAACACTAAAGGTGTTTGCAATTAGACTCATGTCCCCACAACTGCGATGAGCTAACCTGGATGAAACATTAAGTTCAGGAAAATCAGGTCTTTCACTCAAAATATGGACAGTTTTACACCATTGCTGGAAATTCCTCAAAGACAACTCCTCATACTAAGAACTAATGCCAACCTAGTAACAAGGCTGTGGAAACAGACTGGACAAAACAAAAGTAAAACACAAAAAGGAGCCAGTCTTAACAGTTTTATGATCTAATACAAGTAAGCTATCTCTTTGTCCTCAAGTTTTTCATTAGAAGAAAAAAAACTAGATGGCTGTAATTAGACTCTGTGTCATTATATATTTGTCTTTTTAGCCATATCAGTGTTTTTGCTATGTGTAGTGCAGCTAAAACTGTGATAGGGAATCCAAGTAGATAGACAGAAGAAGGTATCAGTTTTCACACGTCTGTTCCTTCTTTAAGTTCATTCTATCTTCTCTGGTTTAGGAAATGTAAACGTGTCACTCTGGTTTCCTGTGTGACACTGCTTTTGTTTTTTCTTTGATTTTTTTTGCTGGTCTCTGGTCAACAGATGTTAACATTTGTTGCTGAGTTTTGACAACAATACAGTATCAAAGCCATCTGAAATCAAATTGGACAAAAAATATTTTCTAAAGTACTTCTTTTGTTAGACTAAAGTGACATTTCAAGAGATTAGGTGAATTTACTGAGAGTAAATATTTGTTCATTGTCTTGTGCACAACAAACACAGTTCTACTTTTCTTGGGATTTTAGATATCCCATCAATGAAGATGAAAAAAGTGGATTGTTTTAACTTTTAGCCTGATTGGAATAATTTCAATTTTAATTGGATGATCACATTTACTTCTTTAGAATTATTTTTATTTTTATTTTATTTTATTTTGGTCATGGGCAAGATTCTGTCTGGATGGATTGATGAGTGGATAACGGCAGAGAAGCTGCAGACAGGTGTGTTAAACTATGACCCTGCTTCCTGGTCTGTACCCTGGGATGTCAGGGTTTTGGAGGACTAAAAAAGTTGCCAAGATTCCTAAAAAGAAAAGCTGCAATATCCAGAGGGGGATGGATGCCGTCTCTCCAAATCAGTCCAAGTTTTCCTCAAAAAGATGACAAATTATCGATTTAGCCCACATCGTTCTCAGGACACCACCTAGACAACCAGTGGTTGACAAAATGCGGCTAAACATGTCAGTGGCTTTGTACAACAGCTAGTTCAACCTCTACAACATTTTTACATATAGTAGCAGTTTCTACAAATGTATCACCTTATCATTAGCTTATAATATGTCAATCAATATTAACTATTCTTCTAAATGCTGAATAGTAATTTCATATAAAGCTAATAGTCCTATTTTCATTGTTTGAGGCAAAATTGTTGTGAGCAAAATGAGTTCTCGGAATGAGAGGGGCCTAACTGGATAACATCCAAACAAGTAAGTTGTGGAGGGATGTCCCCTTCCTTCTCATCATTGCTGCATCCAGTAAAAGAGCTCTTCTCTTCCTTGGGGGTTGAAGTTTTAAGACCTGCATCCACATACACGAATAGTCCAGCTAGCAGCCAAGGATGCAGCATGTGATGACATCAAAGCAGAGTCTTGCAGAGGTGCAGAGATGTTATTCACTATGGTGTAGATGAAACTACATGACTAGATAGAGAGGAACTTCTCGGTTTGCATGAATGATTTACAGTGTAAATTTTCAATATGTATCAGAGTGTTGTTTGCAGTTTAACACAGCTCTAACCAAAGTTTTACTGTTTGCCCGTACATAAGTTTGTATTTCAATGCTGTAAACCAAATTGCAAAACTATACCCAGTAAATATGTGAAAACCTAAATATCAAGTGTCTTGTACACAATAACAGAAAATAAAGTAATCAATAACTTTGCTGTCGCTTTTCAAATTACTGCACAAGTAGTATATACTGCGTGAGTTAGTGAGTTATTTCAGGTACTGTCACCAAGATTTGACTTTTAGACATTGGAAAACATTTACAGAGTAAGCTGTCATAATGAAAACATGACAAAGCCACTTGGCTTTCTGGTTCATAAACAATGTTGTCAGTGCTTTTCATTTCATGAGACTGATACATTCATTGACACGAGGTCTTGCTTCTGGGGAATAAGCCATCCATTTTGAGCAAGTGGCCCACTTCTGCAGGGTAGCAGCAAGGTTTTGGCATTTGTACTAATTGTTTATAGAACTACACTAACAGCTCTGCAAATTTAAATAAGGTTGTGAAAAACACATGAAACAGGCAACAGAAAAACTAAAAAATAAATATTGATCAGAATCAAATATGAATTTAAGTCACTGATTCCATCAAGAGATTGTTATAATGTCCTCATTGTAACAGGGAAGCCATAATACTGTAGTGACATAATTTCTCACTAGACATCACTAGTTGTCATCATTTCTGATGTTATGTAGCTATAGTATATAACCCATTAACTAACTTAGGTGAAAAATATGTATATGTAAAAGCTCAAAATATAAAAATGATCAAATTCAACATTGCTGACTGCTATTTCTACCTTAACACGGTTGAGCAGGAAGTAAATCATGTTTCTTCTCTAACTTGAGCAATATTTATTCTAATTAAATATATTACCTGAAGAACTTTTCTGACACATAAGATCATCATTCCTAAGAGGCATTAATTAATTATTAATTAATAAACACATTTTTGAAACCTGAATTCATTGGTCTTCGGCTATGTAATGAATGCTTCTGACACAAGACAGTGGTGCTATAAAAGCAGCAGAAAACCTGAATGAAAGCCAATAAGTCCAAGCAGAGAGTGGGAAAATAATGCATTCCATTTGGAAAGGAGAAGTTCATAGAGGTGTCATGGCACATCAATGTGCACCCTTTCAGTGCTGTTGTATTGTGCTGTCATGATAGAAAAAGACTTGAATGGGTGTGTGTTTAGCTGGTGTCATTTAGTGTTTTTTTTACCTTCTCTTCTATTTTATTTGCTGCTATGATATGAATACAGCCAAAAACTAATCAACATACTCTGTTTTTCATCTTTGATAAGGCATTTTACTTTATGCATCTATAATTTTTAAGAATTTATACCACTCACCTTTAGTTTGCTAATGTCAAACTAAAGGGGAGTGGGTGCACACTGTAAGAGAACTGTACAGTGTAGTGTATCTTAGGATAACAAAGTCTCTGTAACAATCATTGGAGGTTGTCTTCATGCATACTTTTATTTTTAATGTTGCTTTTCCTTCCTCATGTTAATACTATCAAATAAGGGTCCATCCATCCATCCATCTTCTCCCGCTTCATCCGTCAGGGTCGCGGTTGGGCCGGTGCCTATCTCCGGCAGACTATGGGCGTAAGGCGGGATACACCCAGGACAGGACGCCAAGGCAACACATAGACACACAAGGACAAACAACCACGCACACACACAAACTCACTCACACCTAGGGACAATTGAGGCAGTCATGTTTTTGGACTGTAGGAGGAAGCGGGAGTACCCGGTGAGAACCCTTGCATGTATGGGTAGATCATGCAAACTCCATGCAGAAAGACCCCAGGTCAGGATTGAACCTTCTTGCTGCAAGGCAACAGCGCTAACCACTGTTTCACCGTACAGCCCTCAAATAAGGGTTCAAATTTAAAACAGCTGCAGCATTAAGTTATATTGCAACTTTAGATAAATTCTACCAGGTTTGCTAGCATTTGTGTCTTTTTCTGTTCATCACTGAACAACATAGAATGCCATATGGATATGTGAGAAGTAACTTTCCAAAAAAATAAATACTTTCTTCTCGTATAATACGAATGTTAGAAATTATTGAGGGAATGACCTTATTTAAACCAAAAGGTAATCTGAATCAGAAACCCTTTGAACTATATTTTAAATTTTTTCATTATAATCCTAGTTACAGACTCTAGAATGTCTTGTTGCCACTTTTATATCACCATACATCTTACAAATTCCTTTGTAAATCTTGACCTAATTTGGAGATTTACCCTGTTTTTCCTCATCATTACACATGGCCAATGGACAGATTCAGTGACCCCTGAGCCCCAGTTTGACATTGCTGTGCAAACTGTATACGCAGACTAGCAAACTCTTGCTTTTGTTGAGTGTTTCTCCTGACTGTCGGCTGAGAAAGCCCAACAGTCACGATTTGAATGTTGACCCTATGTGCTAATGGTAAACAGCTGCCAAATGCCCTAACAAACAAATGCAAAGTAAGCAATGAACATCCATCTGTCTTTGCAATGAGTCTCTGTTACTCTGTGCCTCTCCCGGTTCATTATTTCACCTTGTGTTCTGCTCTGGAAACCTTAAATAGATAAAGTGATAATGAACATTAAGCGGGATGCCAGAACAGACGGCAGAGTCAATCAAATGCAGGATGAAAATGTTGGTCAGCTTTGTGTAGATAGTTATTAAGACCCAGGGGACTATGTCTATGTTAATTCCCCTTTTCCCACTGGTTGAAAAACCTGTTTTAACCTAGGATCAATCTACTTTTAGTGGGAGTGGGAACAGCTTGCTGACATGTTTCAAACCGGGTCAAACAACTTGGAAAGCAACCCGGGTTATAATCGCCTTTAATGGATCGTCTCCGATTGGCATACAGTCGAAACAGTAGGGCTCGGTGAATCAATCAATCATCAATCAATCAAATTTTATTTGTATAGCACATTTCAGCATCAAGGCATTTCAAAGTGCTTTACATAATTAAAATAA
>JAUZNJ010026653.1:0-42261 GCA_034780135.1 Jordanella pulchra | reverse complement strand
ATCTATCTGTCTGTCTGTCTGTCTGTCTGTCTGTCTGTCTGTCTGTCTGTCTGTCTGTCTGTCTGTCTGTCTGTCTTCTGTCTGTCTGTCTGTCTGTCTGTCTCCGTCCGTCCGCCTGTCTGTCTATTGATCACTTGCAACCCTTCCTCTCTGCATATAAGCACTGTTGGAACATATGTTTAAACTATATCCTTGTGATAATCTGCAGTATAATACTGTTGAACAGTATTATACTGCAGAAAATAGTCTGTTTCTATAAAGTTGGCAAGAAAGGGCAATAACAACGGAAGAGAGACAGACTGTCATAATAGTGAAATAGGATTGTCATTACAATGGAGAAGTGACAAATGAAGTCAATGTATCAGGTAGTAACCTTTTCTTTACCATCAAAAAGCGTGAAAAACTGGGGGAAACTGACAGAAGATCTGTCAGATGGAAAGGCACAACTGATTTTGAGGACAAGTTTCTGAGCGTTAACAGCTTGCATTATAGGCTGCTCACAGGGCAATAGCTTCAAGCACAGCTTAATGATAGTTGTAGTAAGTAGGTAAGTTTTAGTTTTAAATGTGAAGAGAAAATGATCAATTTAAAGAGAAGAATTTGTTTATCAGCTATGACAGTATGAGTTACAGTGTGAAGGCCAGAGCTAAAAGGGCTCAAATAAGATAAAGAGCCATCCAAGAGCCATGGAGCACTGCTACTAGACAACTAAAGACTGTAAGAAAGTATAAGGACCAATGAATTAAAAATTAAAATCTTTGGTTAGTTACTCAGAATCTTTGTACGCCATCCAGCCTTTTTTAGAACATCTCTAAAAATCTTAAAATTAAAAACAGCTTAGGTTAATTCATAGCTTTAATTAAAGACATGCAAGTATGTGACAGGTGTGTATTCTTAAAAATGGTTTTCTGAAAAAATATTTGACCTCTAATCTTTCTTTATAAATGATTACAATAGCAGCCAATCAATAATTCTGGACTGTAGAAGAAAATGAACAAGTTGGGTTCACTTTTTGTGTGGTATTTCATGACTGCCAGCACCAAAAAGCTGTGTAGTTTTTATTGCAAAAAGCGAATAATTGTTCTTTGTGTTTTTGAGCAAAACTAATGATCCTGTTTGGAGGGTATAAACATTGCATGTTGCATGAAGGACAAATCAATGGGCTTCCAATCATATGTTTTTAAAAGCCTTTTAACCCAGACTAGGTTTGTCCAAATACTTTAGATAGGACATAAATACTGAAAAACAGTCATTTTTGAATCAGAAGTATAATTCTTAACACATCTCTTTAAACCAATATGGTGTTTTCTTTATCTACAGTATAAACAGATACATTTATCTAAGGTCTTTGAAACGGTAATTAGAAACCTTTCTCATCCCTCTATGTTTCCTACTAGTCCAAAAGTCATGAATCAAATGATTCGTCATTTTGGGTTTGAGTCATTCTTCAAAATTTGTGTATGCAGCATTAACCCGTAAATCCCATATCAGATAGATCTCAAATCATGTAAACAGTCTTAAACACCAGATTAAACGGGGATCTTATTTTGCTTTTTGGACTTCAAACTGGCAAACAAAGGGAAGAAAGTGACTCACAACTAACATGCATTTGATGAATTTTCCTAAGGCACATTTAACATCTAACCAAAAACCAACCTTTCAAATTCAACACCCTAATATGGAGTTTAACATGAACAACAGTTTAAATGCTTCATTGTATTTTACCTTCAGCTTCTCGGGGGGACCAGTGTCCTGAGGGGTCGCATGGTCTTGGCGATGAAGAGTTAGAGGCGTACTGCAGTAGAACTCTCCCTTCAGTGCATTTATCACACACTGATCCCACTTCTCTAGGAAACCAACAACCAGGAACAACAACCAACTTAGATACAGATCGAAAACATATAAAACAGGATATACAAATATAGTTTGATGTGAACATCAAATATGTTACAAGTCACCAGGAGACTCCATTTAGAAGTTGTGGTCTCTATAAATGATATGGATATCTAAATGCAGTTCCAACTTCTGAAATCAAGTCAAGGTTTATTTATGTAACCACATTACGAGCACCAGCATCTCTTTTTGGGATCTTGTGAGCAGTAGTTTGTTTCACCTGTCGTAAAAGTGTCCAGAAATTGGTGGAAACCATTCCAGGGTAACAGAGTTGTAATGCTGCTCAACTACTCGAGGTGCCATCACCACTGGAGGAGGTTTATAAGTTGGTTGCCATGTCTGGTAGATAAGGTCCAGGTAGCAGTGCATCCTAGCCATCTGGTTCAATGTGAATGAATTTGTACAGGCGTCATCTGTGGATTAAAGAGTGGACTCATGTGGGTAAGATTGTAAACTGATGGAATCCTTTTTTTTTTACTGAACAGCAAACGTGAATGCTGCACTACATCTATGAATGTATTTGTAATATTTCGACTTCTCGTTTTGGTACAACTAGAACTTTTATTGTCTTGTATAAGGTTGTTATGCAATCAAAAAACACAAAATTTTATGGGGTTTTCAACTACTAAATTTGTCACAATTTTGAGTATTGAGTATTTGTACATAGCCCCTTTACTATGATACCTCTAAATATGTTTCATTAGAACAGATTGCTTCAGAAGTCATCTTATTATTAGTAAATAAAATCTATATTTTTGCCATATGCTTTCAATACAGATGTTGTTTTAATCTCAAACAGGTCAGCAATCAAACATCATCCTGAAAACCAAGGTTTAACTTCAACTGCTGACAAACTAAAGTTTAGGAAAGAGACTTTGTTAAATACAGTAACGCCTTCAAACAGTTAAGACTGGGGCAAGTGCCCACCTTACAGTATTGGAGCAACTTTGAATAAGACATACAGAAAATTTAAGCTAAGGCTCGACTGTTCTAAGATGTTGTTTGTGAAAAAAAAAAGCCATATATCCTTTACTTCTCACAATGTAATTATGCACTACTTTCTGTTGCTATTTTACATGAGATACAAATAAAATAATATACGATGAGAAAATCTGGAAAGTTTAGCTGTACGAATAGTTTTTTTTAAGATTTAAGACCGCATTTTAAACGAAGACAGCAAATCCAAAGATTAGAAAAACTGACTCTGGCATAAAGGCAGAAAAAAGAATGGTTTCCCTCGTGCGGAATTATTTCTGTTTTTTTTTTAAGCAAAATTCAACATTTGGCTTGATATACACATATACTTCACAAATTCTTCTAATTCCCCTGTGGTAATCTTTTCCAGTTTAACTCTAAACTTTGCACCAGTAAGAAGTAGAATCTATGAGAAGACTGAAGCTCACCTGTGTAGCTCATGTAGTTGTTAAACGGGGTGTGAGTGAAGTGCTGATGGCCACAGGTTTCATTGCCTGGTTCGGGATCATTGCAATCTTTGTACTTTGGGGTGGGGTTGGTGTCTGCACACAGGTCTCCAGTCTCCATAGAGGGCTCGGTTTCCAAACAAACATCATTGCAGGAGTCGATCTCTGATATGCCTCGAAACACATGGTATAATCCAAGGGTATGTCCAATCTCATGAACCATTGTGTCAGTGTGACCAAATGTTCCATAAAAGGAAGGATTGAGCACCATTCCTCCTATGAAAGAAAAAAAAATGTATGTTCTAAAAATGTATAAAACCAGGGTACATATTGTTTATGTTTTGTAAAACTCAGTTAAGAGTGAGACAACACATTACTGATGGGGGGCCTTGACTTCTACCTCACCTTCTTCCATATTTGAGATGTGATAGAGATAAAGGCTACTTGTGGTTTGAACTGTTTTACTGTGTGAAACTTAACAATCTGGGGAGCACACAGGATGTCTGAATGTATTTAATGTATTTAGCATTTCGAATGTGAGTTTTAATACTGCATGAATGTGTGTCTGTGCTTTTGCTTATTTTCTACCCAAATATGTAAGGGCCTCTTTGTCCCAGGGCCAAGTGGCAACCCCTGCCAGGTCTTCATCAGAAGAATTGGCAAAGAAGACATTCAGGTGAGTTGAACCATCCAAGTGTAGAATCTCTTTCAGCTCTTTCATATCCAAAAAGGCTCTGGGAAATATGGAAAGAAAAATATTAATTAACTTAAGTAATAGTTCTAGAGGCAAGAGAATGTTTCTGAGACAAATATGTTTTAAGGCTTTTTCTGGAATTAAACACCAAGCAAAAATGATCATAAAATTATTGTTTGAAAAAGAAACCATTTCAAACTGGTCTTTGCTTAATTGAAAAAATGAGAAAAACATAAATCCACATTCACGATTGAAGCACCCTTAAAACTATTAACTGTAACTCAAAAACTTAGAGCAAGTATTATAGAACATTTCTCCTTACCAGCATCAGAATATATATTTTCTTGCTTTGTACACAATTTAGATTAAGTTATTGATCTGGCATCAGATCACTACACAGCTGTTGAATTTAGTTGATATCAAGTCATTGAATTCTAACACATTAAAGCTAAATGCAGAGAGACAATGAGATTAGACTCTGCAACCAATTGCAGTTCCATAATTGTATTCTTTGGGAATGAACACTAACTTTCAAGGCATCTTTGCAGGAGTTGTGAAACTACCTCCAGGAATTTAGAATGAAAAGGACAGACCCACTGATAGTCCTGACCTAAACCCCACTTAAACTTGACGCACACGGGCTAACTTGTAGCAATGTTGATAAAAACTTTGTTTTAAAAAAAGGTAAGTCAAAAGACATGGTTAGCTTGCATATATAACCTCTTGGCCAGTATTAGGAAGAAGTGCCAGTCTGGTGTAGTTGTGTATACTAGTTCTCCAATGCACTACTGATGTCCCTGTAGTTAAATTTATAACTTGTTAAATTGCCAATATTGTTTCTTCAAAATCTAATCATAGAGTGATTGAAATATTTAAAAATGATAAAGGTCAAAACAATTCTGCAAAATTGTCCAGCACCTCCAGAGAAGGGAACAGTGCTTTACTAAAACTGTTTTGTGATAGAGGAGAATTTGCCTGATTGTTAAACCATGGCTTCAGGAGGAGCAGTGTGGTTTTTCACTGTGGCCGTTGATCACTGGACAAACCCTCTATCTTCTGCAGGGTGCTTGATGGCTCATGGGAGTTTGCCCAACGGGTTCACATGTATTTTGTGGACCCCGAGAAAGCATTACACCACATCTCTTATGGTTCTCTGTGGAGGGGGGCTCCAGGAATATAGAGTCAGAGTGCTCTCTACAAGGGGCCATCTGGTCCGTGCATAAGTGGAGCAGGAGTTCGGTCAGGAGTTAATCAACATTTAGCCAGACCTTTTTCCCTGTGAATAACAGACTCCAGCAGTGCTGCCCTTTGTCACCAGACCTGTTCAGAACATTTATTGATAGGATAGGATTTCTAGGAGCAGCCAAGGGCCAAATAGGGTCTAGTTTGGGGACCAGCAGATCTACTTTTTGCAGATGATGTGGTTCTGCTGGCTCCCTCCTGCCAAAACTTACAGCAGCCACTCATTCAAAGCCAAATGAGAAGCGGCCGGGATGAGGATCAGCTCCTCCAAGTCTGAGGCTATGGTTCTTGACCAGAAAAAGGTGGCTCAAACCCTTAATGTCGAGGAAAGTTCCAGGCTCAATTAGAGGAGTTCAAGTATCTTGGTCCTGTTTTTTAGTGAGGGGAGAATGAAATGGTCTGTTGTGGTGAAAAGAGAGCTGATCCAAAAGGCAAAGGTTTCAACTTATTGGTCTGCCTACGTTCCTATACTCACCTACGGACAAGAAATTTGGATAAAGACTGAAAGTACGAGATCCCAAATAAAAGTGGCTGAAATTAGCTTTCTCTAAACTATGGCCAGGTACTCCCTTGGAGATAGGGATGCCCCTGGACACTTTCTTTGGGAGGTGTTCCAGGAGTGTGCCACCAGGAGAGTGCAGGGAAAAGCTCAAGACAGGACAGGATGGAGGGACTGTATCTCTTGGCTGGTCTGAGAAAGCCTCGGGGTCCTCCCAACAGCTACAGGAGGTGTCTGGGGAGAGGGAAATCTGGGAGTCTTAGCTGAGTCTGCTTTCCCTACAACTCGTTCCTGGATAAGCGAAAGATAAGCTAGGGTTCGTTGTGTCCCTTATAAACAGACTTAATCCTAGAATACTTTTTGAAAGTGGACAACGGGAAATAGTGGCAGCTTGCTGCTCCCTAACGGATGCGTTAAACAAATAGGACAAATTCCCATATTGTAAAATGGTGAAGGGATAACTCTCTCCTTTACTTTCACCAGATGTTAAAAGTAATTAAAACACCACCATTTTTCTGTTCTTAAGCCCACTTTCTTCACATTTAGAGCACTTTTGGTAACGTTTAGTTGCAAACCTTAAAAGGTTATATCTATTTCAAGAACCTCTACGTTTATATGTAAATCATTTTAAAACTAAACTCCTATCTTATATTTAAATCTTAAATCTAACTCTTTAATCTAATGTCTAATTTGTAAATCTCTATATAGATACAACATTTATATTTAGTGTTTTATCCCAAAATGTTAGAAAAAAGCATTTCTTGTAAAGAAAGTGGGCTAAATAAATTTGAAGGTGGATTTTTTTTTTTTTGTTTAAATTTTACATTTGGAACCCCACAGAGTTGCTTTACATAAACACAATGCAGTGTAAGTAGGTTGAAAAAGAAAACTCGGGAAGCTCAAGAACTCAAGAAAAGTGAACAAATATAAATTTAAGGGGCCAAAATTGTCAGGCTAACAGAAAGCTGTGGTGGTGATTCAAAATTAGGAATGTCCCAATATAACCTTTTCATTTCCTATACATGACCAATATTGCTGCTTTGAGTATTTACCAAAGCCACTATTCACTAAATTTATTATAAGCAGGAATCAGAAATACTTAGTAGTGTGGAATATAGCATTACAGAAGGCTTGATTAAATAACATCACTTGAACAAAGAACAACAGTCCTTAACAATTATAATAGATTTCACAAAGGAATACTATTGTTTTGTGGGATGTTTCACTGTATTACTTTGTTTGTATATACGTATAATAATATTCTGTTCCCTTGCAGCTAAACTTTTACTTTTCTAGCATTTTTCAATGTAGTATCTCAAGATAGTTTTTATATTCTGAAAGCACCTCAGATCAGTCTGACTTATACAAGTCACTCTGAGGCTTCAATTATTTTTCAGCTAGTCTGATGCCTTCCTGTTCATGACCTAATGTTTTGAGTTAGGCCCTGAGAATAGTAAGAGTAACAGTAATGATTGCAATCACTCAACATAATGAGATCTTGACAGCAGTGAAACTGTCATTCATTTTGTGT
Organism: Jordanella pulchra; assembly: GCA_034780135.1. Classification (NCBI taxonomy): domain Eukaryota; kingdom Metazoa; phylum Chordata; class Actinopteri; order Cyprinodontiformes; family Cyprinodontidae; genus Jordanella; species Jordanella pulchra. The sequence continues at coordinate 34,981 of JAUZNJ010026653.1, read as the reverse complement.
GCATATTTTTTCCGAGTCTGGCTTGTAGTCTTGGTAAAAAGAGTCAACAAAATCAGTCTTCTTATAACAGTTTGGAAATCTGTTGATTATGCTGTGATATTGATAGTTTATTATTTTTGTTTTGGCTTTGAACAAGCTTTTAAAAAATCACATCTAGTGGAAAAAGATAGATTACCAAAAGCAAAACATAACACATTGGCCTAGAAGTCAAAATATTCTTCAAATGTTTTGACCTAGTTTGGGTGACCCACTTGCCTGCCTTTTCATTTTGTGCTTATCTTTTGTCTGACCTCATAAGATTTTCTGCATTGAGGAATAACTATAGTTTCTTCAAATTAAAGAGCAGAACAGGTTATTTCATCCACTAAACCTCTCCAATAATGTCTGTTCCTTTTGGTAAAACAAAAGATCACTAAAAAGATAAACATGTTAATAATTAGACAGATTTTCAAGTTAGTTTTCATCAACACGTCGTAGACAGGGAATACAGCAGTAATAATAGAAGAATGTGACTTACTGATGATATAATATAAACTCTGATTTGCAAAAACATTGTTTTTGCCTCCTCTTTACCTTAACCCTAATCTTGCTTTAATGTTAGAGCATAAACACAAATTCTTAGTGTAACATGTTTAGGGTTATGCAACTTAAATGTGTAATAGTGAATGTTGATTTTGTTTAACTCAACATCATTTATTTTTAAGCGAACTACAGTAAATACAGTATAAAGCAATATGTTCAATGACTCATACCTTTTGTGAACCAAGTTAATCCTGGAATGCACTCTTGATATTTACTCCTAATCTCAATGGCTAACTGTAAATAATGTAAGTTTATGAGTTGTTAACTTCTATAAGGTTTTAAGTTATAGAAACTTTTTTGTAAAATTCAGGTCTGGCTTTGACAAAGTTTAACACCACTTATGATTAAGGAATCTGTGATGACATAAGGGTAAGAGAAAAGGTTTGACAGCTTGTAACTGAAGTGCTAACTAGTTGAGTACTTCAGAAATAAGCACATATTTCTGGTATTGTTTATTTGGCATTAATGTGAACTGTAATTACTATTGTTTTATAAACCCTTTTAAAAAAACGAAATAAGACACTTATAGAGCTACAGATTTTCCAAAATTAACTCTATTTGAACTAAGACAAGGGGAGATGAAGTTTACCCACATACAGCCAGAAACAAATATCCAAACAATACAGACATTACAACTTCAAATCTCTAAATTACTTGAATAAATAGAAGTTTCTATTTGCTAAAATCCACCCTTTGAGTGGAATGGAAAAGTGTTTATTTGGGTAATTAGTCCCTAAATAAATAACTACAGTAATCACTGCTAATAATTGACTTCATTGATGGGAACACAAGACCTGGGTGAACAATTAAATTTTAATGAGGATGTTGCATTTGGGACTGCTCACTTTTTTCAGTAAACACATTTACTACTCATAAAATCTCACATGGCAATTTTAAAGCCGCAAGAACCAGAAGAAAAAATTAGATGACTTAATTCCATCTGGTATTCAATCTGTCCCACTTTGTTTGCTGATTTTCTTATTGTAGTGAAAACAATTGCCATTTCATTCATTAAAATTGTCTAATATTATGGTCTGGCAACAGTGTATGCTTGCCTTAAATGTGGGCACACACACCTAAGATTTGACCTTTAAGATATAATTAACTGTTCTCTCAAAACCCCTTTAAAATGCCTTAGCTGCAGTATCAGATTTATTCTGAACAACCTCATAGGAATATTTGATTACCAGTGTTGTTGTTAAAAGTTGTTTTGTAAACACCTCTTGTTGTCTAAAGTCCTCTTCAGACAAGACAAACAGCAACAATATTATTTTAGTTCTTGAATATTGTTAAAATATTAGTGTGAATATTTTTTTTATGTGAGGTGGCAGTATAAAACCTGTAGAATATATTCTCCAAGATTTTCATTTTCATACTTTTTCTTGAATTTCATAACAAGTTAAAGAAAGGTTTGTAAGTAACTCCTGCAAGAAAATGTAGAGACACCTAAAGAAAAATGAATATTACTATGTTGTGTAACATTTGGATGAAAGATGCATTATTTAGTTCAAAGTCTTTGAAACATCAGTGGGGTGGAGTGTAAAATGAAAGAGCGGGATAGATAGTGGGAAAAGTGGATAATACTCCTTTCCCTAAAATTTAAGAAATGTTGTTGTTTCCTCATAAAATATGTGTCTAGAGGTTTTGGACAGGGCTGTATGGTGGAACAGTGGTTAGCGCAGTTGCCTTGCAGCAAGAAGGATCTGGGGTCAATCCCAACCTGGGGTCTTTCTACTTGGAGTTTGCATGTTCTCCCGCAGTCCAAAAACATGACTATTAGGTTAATTGGTGTCTCTCAATTGTCCCTAGGTGTGAGAGTGTGTGTGCATGGTTGTACATCCTTGTGTGTCTATGTGTTGCCCTGCGACAGACTGGCGTCCTTTCCTGGGTGTACCCCACCTTATGCCCAAAGTCTGCTGGTGATAGGCACCGGCCCAACCGCGACCCTGACGGATAAAGCGGGAGAAGACGGATGGAAGTTTTGGACATACATTTCCAGGGAAAAGAATGAAAAGGATTGGAAGCCAAGATGATCCAGTAAGAAATGAAAGAACTTAGCATTTCTACAGATCAACATGTGTCAAACCTTTTTAGTTTAGCTAGCACCTATGTGCCTGCTACATGTAACAGAGATTTAAAGTTAAGAGAAAATGGCAATTTTTTATTATGATGCACCAGATGTGAAACTTTAGCAAAACACTTTTCACAGTCTCTGTTATTTATTGCAATACAATTAGTGGAAATGTTTCATATGGATGGTAAATCTACTTACATCCTTTATTTGTAAATACATGTTGAAGTTATATCTAAATCTTAAATCTGTTTTTTTTTATTCTAAGTATATATCTTCAATTTATATACTTTAAATTTATATACTTTAAAGGCTTCAATTTTTTTGTAATTTTTGAAAGTAGACAACGGGAAAAATGATTAGAGGAAGATATGTGGCAAAGATCAACTGGCTGGGACTTGAACCTGTAACAATCATTGTGCATGGGTTACACACTTAACCACTGCTCCACCACTGCACTGCTGGACATCAACCATGAGATGATAGATGTTGTTCCTTTAGATATAATATGGATGTAATATTTAGATCCCCAAATGTTTGGAAAAAGCACTACATGTTAAGAAAGTTTGTAAGTGAAAGAAATCTGACAGCATTTTTTTCTTGTCTCATACATTCAGAGCCATCTATGTTTTTTTGTTTTTTTTCCAAGTTTTGAAAAATGTCAGTCTTGTAAAGCTCAATACTTTCTGGTCTAAAACAGACCAAATCAATCACAGCATGAGAGCTGGCCCCATAATGCAACAGTCCTTTTCTATAAACATAAAAGTTGTGGCTGTTTAAATTTCCAAAACTGACTGCTGTAAGAACATGTCTTTTTTAATATGCTTTTTTTTATATCACATTCTTTGTTATCTGATTGGTTCTAAGCTGCTTCTGATGACTTTTTTCAGTCAGTTCTCTAAAATGGGCTCTACCTCATTCTTTACAGACAGGCTTTGTACACCACATAGTCTAAATCAGTATGGCTTGCCAGGCTAGTGCTTTACAGTACTCTGTTGTAGTACTTGATCTAAAGAGGAAAACGTGCCCTACAAGTAACACCATAACTTCTTAGTCTGATGGTCCAAAGTGGTTTGCTATTCCAACACCTTAGTGAGAATTTTTAATTTTGTGACACTGCATTGTTGCATGTTACTTTAAGGGGCTGAAAGTTACACAGAGCTGCTTTACATAAATTGTTATCCAAATACTTTAACATCTTGGAAAAAATCATATATTTGCATCAATCTTTTCAAAAATTAGCTCAATCGTTAAAACATATACCTTTACCCATGTCACTAGAGCCCCTTTACAGGAGTTTCTTAACATTTAATCACATAACTTGAGCAGCAACCCAGGAGAACAGTTTTTAAATGGAAACTAAGATAGTGGATTTTAAAAAGAAGATTGGTAGAGAAATGGATAAAAGATTACATGAGAAAATTGAGCTTCTTTAACAAAGGTTCTCTTCAGGGCAGTTGATGATAGAGATACATAAATCTCGCCACATTATTGTCTTACGACTTTATACCAAAAACATCATAAATGTGGGGTTAAAACTTCCTTCCATTTACCTTCACATAAAACTGAAAGGAGCCCATAAATTTGCCTCGTATACATGTTTTTTAGGGTAGCATGGTGAGTTAGCACTGCAATGACAGTCTAATAGCCGAGAACATTTTTGAAACTGAAGGGGTCTTTAGCCACACTATCAGATTGGGCTTTAGTACTATACCAGCTCTTTCTTGTTCAGTTTAACAGTCCTATAAGAACTCTTTGCTTAGCAAGAATAACATGTGCTCTATTGTATTTATTTATTTATTTATTTTTGAGCTTTTTACAGCACTAGTGGCTCGCTTTTCTGACAGTAGGCTGACAGGAAAGGGGGTATGAGAGAGGGGGAGAGACATGCGGAAAAGGACCACAAGCTGGAATCGAACCTGGGTCGCCCGCGTCGAGGACTAAGGCCTCCATAGATGGGTCGTGTGCACTAACCACTGCGCCACCTGCACACCCAACATGTGCTCTATTGTAGGATTTTTCAAAAGCACATTTAAAGAAATGCATAAAAAAATTAGATAAAAGAATATTTGTAAACTACTACACCTTAGGCAGGAATGTGAGAAACTCATCATTAATGACCTCTGACTTCTGAACCACAATGGGTTTACAATGGCATTATCAGCTAAATTCCCTGCATCATATTATTCAGCAAACACCAACTATATCTGCCTACATATTGCTCTACCATAACCAGATCTAATTCCTCTGCATTCCAAAATCCTTCCAAATTCACTTGTTATAAAGTAGGCTACTCTTACTTCAGACTGAAAACAATCCAGGAGTTTTTTTTAACTATATTGTAACAGGGACGAGTATATTCCTGAGGGTAATGGCAAAATACGTAATTATATTTCAAGCAAAACATGGTTAAAATTTAGATGACCAAAAGTAAAAACAGACATTACACAATGGGACCAAGAGAGAAGCTTTCTACTGGATTGCAGCAGAGGGAAGGGCTGAGAAAAGACATAAGCTGGTCCATACATTAATCTGCGACTGTGAAAGGTATCGACCAACGAGGGGCACAGAGTGGAAGAGGCCAAAAGAAGAAAAAAAAAAACATAGATTATCAGCCCAAAGTATCTCCAAGCCAGACTTTTCTGTCCCAAAATCCTATTAAGGCTGTAATAGATTCAATGTGTCTCTTGATAATCTGTCTTGTTGTTCTCTGTGAAGTGTTTTGAGCTATTTTCACTATACGTTCCAAAACACTGAAGAGCATGTGTATGTTTGGCCTATTTGCACAAGTAATGAGTTAAAATGGGCATGATTAAAATGTACCTCAGTGTACATACTAAAACTGTTGTAATTGTTTTCAACGGTAAATGACACAAACAACACAAGGAATGTGGAGTCAAAGTTTGTACAAACAATGTGAAATATTTCTATCCACCAGATGTGGATAAAGAAAAGTGTGTGTTGTGTTTATCTCCATTGACAGAACATATTCTGCATCCCCTTGCTTGACAGTTAGTTGTATTTATCAAAGGTTAAGGCTTTGATCATCACAGCTGATTGTCTAACTTCACCTTTAATTTCACATTGATATAATTATAACCTCAGTAACCCTATCTTAGCCCAAGGGGAAAAAAGCCTTCTTCCTGTTTATAAAATGAGTCCACAACTTGGTGTACTGTCAAACACAGATTGTCCATAAGAAGTAAGACACGTAAATGGTAGAAAAGGAGAAGTTAAACCTCTAAACTATTGTTCTCCTACATGTGCAGTACATTGTTCAACAAGAATTCCATAATTAAAGAGGAATGTTGAACTGTTTGTAGGACAGCTCTGTCCAGACATTCCATAATCAAAGCAAAATAAGCAACCATTTAGGAAGATCATATCTATTTCTTAACAATAAAAATCTTGTGACATTTATCTGAGATTTCTTACCTAAATATGTTCTTTTAAAAACCGCTATGTTTAATTCATAAGAGGGGATTTATACAATAAAAATAGAAACCTGCTTTCACTGTTAGTTTTCAAGCAGAATAATTAACGGGTACTTGACTGAACTTGACTGAAGTTGGATATCAATTTTGTAAGGTAATGAGACATGAAAAAAAATGTAGGTAAGAAACAGAATTTACTTCTATCTTCACTACATTTTAAAATACTTCTCTTATCAAACAATATCATCAGGTAAAAAAAACTGAGGAAAAGACATATGCTTAAATACTTTTTATCATTTACATGTTCTTATATGACATGATAAATATTGGTAACTATTGTCTCTTTTTTTGATGTACCCATGACATGCTGTCCACAAAAATGTCTCACTTTGCTTAGCTGACTTCTAGTATGCCCAGAAACAAACAATCATGGTATTGGAGGTCTGGCAAAAACCTTTTTACAGGAAATTCCACAGAAAATTCCCTCACAGAATTTTACTCAACATCTAGAAACCACAATGACAAAAACAAAAATTTTCCTTGATTTTGGGTACCATTGTTTACCTTTTGAATTAACCCAAAAGATACTTGTTCTACTAAACACAACAAATGGATTTTTGTTTTTCTCTGAAAATTCTTTTAGTCACCAATATTCAAGTGATAATAACTCATTTTCCTTGATGTGTACAACTAGAAATTTTCATTTTTTTTCTACAAGAAACCTTTCATTTTTTTACCTCTAATAATCTACACACTGTTTTACTTATCGCTGCCTCCAAGTCAACTACTATCTCCAACCAAGTCAACTTAATTAAGAAAATTGGGTATACAATAACTAAGAAGGAAAATAAGAAAGGCTGATAAAAACTGGACGGAAAAGGAATTTGCTGGCCCTCACATCTGCTACCAGGAAAGCCATACTCTTACATTTGTTTTGTCCTGTTTGAGTGTGGAACACTGATTGAACAAGGCCAAGGCTACAATAGACTTGCTCCCCCAGAGGACTTTCTTGGCCACACAGGCTGGGAGTTGGGTTACTGTTAGCGTCATCCCTAGCAGTCAAAAAAAAGTGAGACCAAAAATAAAAGCTTTTCTTAAGGGATTGATGAAGGAAAAGGATTGCTGTTTGATTTAGGCAAGTCCTTAGAGGCTTTAATATGTGCTTTCTGTAATGTCAGTGAAAATATTCATCAAATGAAGCAAAGAATGTTGTAATGACTTAAAGCTTTGCAGAGAATTAAAGTCGTGTGTTTATGAAACAGCTCCTAAAAAAAAAGATATGCTACTATAAAAACACTGAAACCAAGGGTTCTTACTTGTGTGGAGAGGAACTGTTGATGCATGTCTTGGTCACATCTGTCACATTGGGGTTGCAACAATCACCATTATCGTAGAAGTAATTGTCACAGTTACATTCAGTGTCACATACTCCATTTCCCAGTTTGTGGTTAGGACAGTTAGTTGGATGTCCAAATATACAGTCACCTCCATCAAACCCTGTCAGTGGATGATTACATTCAGGGTCGCATTCATCGTTACCAATTTTGCCAATATCACAGTTGGCAAGAATTAAGCGGTCACGTAGGGAGGAGCTGGTCACATTATGAATGCTAAGTTCCCAGGATATATTGTAAGGACTGAAGGCATCATTTAGCTTCTGGTGTTGCAAGATAATTTGGTTGTCTGATATAGTTGGTCTCTTCTTTGCATCATCCCAAATATTTACAACACGGTATCGTACCTTCTTTGGCCTGCGGAAAGTCCAAAGCAGGTTGTAGTTTTTAATGACATCAGTGTTGTCACAAACAGTTTGGCCACAAGCTGGAGGTTCTAGAGTTGTGTCCAGTAGTCCTTCATTATTTCCGACTCCATCCCTACCTACATATCCTTGATGTCCAGGGCCTCCCTTCTCTGGCTGAGGAAAATTACCATCTTTAACTGTCAACCACTTGCGACCTGGGTGCCCAAAGGTTTCACGAATGACTAAGTGAGGTAGGTCTCCAGGGTCTTCATGGCCCTGCATATCCCTTATAATATCCTTCTGTCTGCGGGCTTGCATCCACAAACCCACTCTTTCAACTGCACCCCTGTAATTATGATTCAGTGCATTACCCCCGATCATTAGCACTTTGCATTTTTTAGTTAAATGACTGAAGATATCGCCTGACTGCTCTCGGCTAACACCAACTTGGGCCCCGTTGACAAAGAGCTTCATGTACACGCCATCATATGTGATCGCAACATGTGCCCATTGGTTGGGTACATAATGGGTATTAGCATAAATGGAGGTCACTTTGTGAGCACGGTCCGTTTTGAGGGAAAAGAAGAATCGTGGATCCCGGTTTCCATGTTCACTAACTGCCTGGATCCCAAGGAGCCAACCTCTGTCACTGGAAGCGTAGAAGCATTTGTCATAAAGACCTGGAAAAAGAAAAAATAAAAGTAACATTAATATTTTTGTCTTAAAGCTGGAACTTGTAAAATAAAGTTTATAGAGTTTTCTTTGCTAAATTGATTAAAGGTGTTTTTTCTAAAGCATAACCAAACATTTTGGTAAAATATGAAAGAAGGGTTTTGCCATGATTCTTTCTTTTGACATCTAAAACTATGCTCTCCTGCAAATTAGGTGGAAGTATATGTTTATCTAGGGGAGACCCCATGAAAATGTCCCCTGTATATGTTTATGTTAACATTGAGTATATTGAAAGTTGTAAGTGTAAGCGTCTATTGCCAGTGGGGGTTGCCAGAAACAGCTAGTTTTCTGCTAAAGCCTTGTTTTTGCAGAGGCACCGAAACACTTTTTTTCCTGTTTCACTTGGAGCCTGCCTGTCAGCCTTAAGATGGTAATGTGTTTTTACTTCTTAGGGGATCTCTGAATACTTACTGTTTGTTTGTTAGTTTAGGGCATGCTGAAATACCTTAAAAAGGTTCTTTTCAGAGTGTGGAAATTGTGTGTTCACAGGTGATAGAGCTGGACTCTGCTCTTGAGGCACTTCACGGGCTTTCAAATAATTATTCCTACCCACAAAGAGACACTCAATCTTTGACCCACACACCCTTTTCCAAGAGCTATGAAGTGTTCTTACAGCTGCCATTGAGATCAACACTTGAGATTCCTGTAAATACTTTTTATACTTGCTAATGATGATTGAAATGATTTCATCTGTTCTTAAGCACATCCCCACCCGGATGTCTTTGTTCCCTTGTCAGTTATGCTTTTTTCTAAGTCGGTGGTTCTTACACCTTCATACACAGGCACCACCTTAACACTTGCAATCTTGTATCATAATATTGATATATTTCATTATAGAGATTCAAAAGTAGTTGGAAATTGTAAACAAAGAGGTCACAAATAGAGCAGCAGAAAAAAGGTAGTAATGTTGAAGGTTTTTCACCACTCTAACCCTAAAATCCAAGGTAACCGCTGTGTAGGGATTTAACAATAGATTTACAGCATTTTCAGTTGTCTAAGAGAAACAAACATTAAAAAAAATTACAGTAAGCTTTAGCAGAATATTCTAAAACTAAAAAAGCTGAACAACACCAAAAAAAGATTTAAGCAGATTTAGTGAAATCAATGTATAACAATGAATTCAACTGAAAGCTTTCTATTGATTTAATGGATTTCTTGTAGATATGTAACAGCAACCTTTTTTTCTGAGCACCACTAAACCCAGTCAAGCACCACCAGTGGTATTTATATCACAATAGGACACTTATGGTTTCTAATTGAATACATTCCAAAGTATATAATAACTAAGTTGGTATTTAATAAAAATCTTTAAAGCATTCTAAGTTTAGCATCAAGGTCATTCCTCAGGTGAATGGTGTGTTCAGGCTTTTGAAAATGCTGGAAGGAAAAAAACCCTTCCATCTCTCACCTCGTATACACAGAGCTATATGGTGCGCTAAAATGCTCGCAGGGTTTCTAGTGTAAACAGCTGTCATTATTCTGCCATGCTCAATTAATCTAGTGCACTACACCTCTATAGACACAACACCATGAGCTGATGCAAATAAATGGATAATGGGAAATAAAAAAAAATCTTAAACTGAAAAACTTACATACTAAAGAACCTATTGTTTAGCTAATATATTTTGTAAAGATGCAAAAAACTCAACCTATTAAAGAGTCCTAGTTGAGGCAAAATTATATCCCTTCTCAAATTCTAGACAGTTTATTTAACCATAATCTCAAGTTTATTTATCCCCCTTTTAGTTGCATTCATAAAAGATCACCTTGACACTGCTTTTGAGAACTAAGAAGGACAAATAAACAAGAAAGGATTAAGTTTCAATGTTTCTGTTTTTAACATCACGCTGCAAGCATTAAGATATATCTTTATCATAGCAAATATCTGCCAAGGTCTGCATATAATTATCTCCTGCAGGTCATGGAAGACTGCCACCTTTTCTTTTGTGATTTATTTTTCCTCTTCTTTGATGCGGGATAGCCCAGCATAACCCGGATGAAAAGGCTAATAGGGCATAACACAGTTTGCATAACACTTGGACAGAGAACTTGATGTCCCAATTGTGTAATTTTGCGTCTTCCTCTGGGTTCTGTAAGTTCAGTTTTTTGTATACAGTCTCCTACAGGTGACATGTTCTTATACTAATGACAAAATTAGTGAAACTTTTACCCTATTAAAACAAAAGTCAAGGTAGTTGAGGTCAGACTTCTACTTGTCAATATTGGGTAAAAGAATTTGTGGTGCAGAAGGACTTTAAAATACTTCAATTGTCTGAAATGGTATTGAAACTTTTTGTTGATGTTTAAAACTTCAGTAATTCCAAGATCCAAGCATTACCTTAAAAAACTAAGGATGAAAATATCAAATACAATTTAAAATTGTAATCAATATGAATTTCAAAAGAAATATCCATTGTTGGGATTCAGTTAAAGAAATAAATCTAAAAATGATATATATCCACTAGAGGAATGCAATACAATAGAAAAACTATTTAAATTCTGTCCAAAAAAACAAAAACAAAAAAAAGGGCCATAAACTCTATTATGCTCAATGCAGTGATGGTTATAAAGTCAAACAGCTATGTGTAATAATCCTCTGTGTTCATCTATGATGCAACAGTCTGTCTGCCAATGAATTAATCAGCACTGTAACAGCTTATTGCATTGGTTGAGACATTGTTAAAAGTGCTGTTATTTTTGGTAAAGTGCTTCTTTCTACAACAACCTGTGCTGGGTTATGGGGGCATTCTAGGAGTTTGCTCGCAAGACTTTCTCCTCTCTGCTTACCGTTCCCATTGTTTTTTTCAGCCAGGAGTAAATGAAAGACATCTATATTTATGTGTTTCAGAAGTTATCATGGTTAATCCTTGTAAAATTCAAGCTAAAAGAGCTGCAAATTAGGCACCACCAATTTACTACTTCTCTAGGATGGGATCTCCCATTTCCCATGTCAATGAACGCGGTGACCGGTCTGCACATTTTCCTTCTCTTGCCATGTCTGATACTGGTGCGGGTCCCATGTATCCTCCTTCTTAGCTCATGAGGAATATCAAGTCATTTAAATGAAAAAAATAAAACACAGCTGGCTGTTTGCAGGGGGCTCCGCCTAAAGCTCCAGCCATCCATTTTCTCCCAATCAGCCCATCAGGGTTGCAGCCTATGTCCAGTAGTCTAAGGTCATAAGGCGGAGTACACCCAGGACAGGATGCCTGACATGGCAACACATAGACACACAAAGACATAAAACCATGCACACACTTAAGGACAATTGAGAGATGCCAATTAACCTAACAGACATGTTTTTGCACTGTGGGAGGAAGCCGGAGTACCCAGAGAGAACCCACGCATGCACGGGAAGAACATGCAAACTCCATGCAGAAAGACCCCAGGGCGGGATTGAACCCAGAACGTTCTTGCTAGGCAACAGCCCTAACCACTGTTCCACCGTACAGCCCCATACATAGCTATACTTTTGTCAAATATTTCTGTTAAAAAATGTATTGGTTTTATCCAATATTCCAATTTTCTGATAAACTGAATCTCGGGTTTTCATTAGCACTAAGCGATAACCATCAAAGTTAACTGAACTAAAAATTAAAATGATCTATGTCAGGCCATGCTGGATGTATGTGACTTTCAGGCCCTCAGAGAGCACTACATGGGAAACTATCACCATAATCAATATAGCCCTAGTGGCCTGGAAGCATCTTAGACAACCCCTGTCACTTGGCATCATCATCAGATAATGTAACATAAAACAACACTTCTTTAGGAGAAAACAGCATATCAGCTTTAAGCAAAAAGATTCTCAAGTTCTCTGAATATAGGCTCATGTAAAATAGACAAACATTGGTAACATGCTCTGTGGTCTAATGAGCTCACTTGTTAGCATGCTTTTGGACATGTTTACCGAACCAAAGATCATTGTCTGTGTGGCTAACAGGATGCAACAATGTGACTTTTACATGTTTGAATGTACTTACTCTAAAGCTAATTTAATTGTTTTTATCTCGTACAATTTACAAGATTGTGGTTAAACGAATTTGAAATAAACAACCTTGACTGACTGATTTGCAAACAACATATGCCTCCTTTAAAACATGAAGGCAACAACAACGAACTGTTGAGCAGGAAATTCATAAGTTTTTAATATATTGGAGTTTTGTTTTGTTTTAGCAAACACACTTAAAAACACTTTTATGTACTCTATATGTACTTTATTATGTACTCTTTTAAAACTTTGTTGACCATTAAAGATTAAGAGAATGGTCAAAACATGATCCCAGTTTCAACCTAAAGTTTTAGAAATATTGTATTATGTTTGCTCTTGTTAAGATTCATGAGGTCAGTGAGTTTAGTTAGGCTGTTTTCCCTTTCATTGAGCCACCATTCTCGTATGAACATATTTTGTACTTGTATGCATTTTGCTAAACATCAACCTCTTGGCTTTGCAGAATCAGACTAAGACCACTTTTACACAGTTTACATTTTATTTTAAATCAGAGATGAAACTTTAATTTTAAAATTAAAGAAACCAGAGGCTGGATTTGTAAAGTGAGACTCACGACTGGTGCCATGGATAACTGCAGCCACCAGCCAAGTATTCACTGGTATGCACTGCACTGGTGATACTTTAACACTGTTTACTAAAAAGACAACCATATCAAGCGGTGAAGCAGGTGTCTGAAATAACCGCTTCTTCTTCTTCTACTACTACAGCCCCCCAGATTGTAGGGTATTACGCAGCACACAGCCTGTTCAATGCAACAGAGAGATATGTGGGTGGAGTTGTTGGATTATGTTTTTTAACGCTTCATCACTATTAGCATTAAAAAACTGGACATGCATATTTATCCTTTCAAACAACAACAAACTTAAGACAACAGATTTTTACTCTTGAATTTGGTTAAAAATAACCATTTTATGGTGAAAACTGACATTGGTCTGTAGTTAGATATTAATATTATTAAAACAACAATAAACCCTGAAAGTTGTTGTGTTCAGAGGATTAAGCTAAATTTTTTTTCAAATTTAAGTGAAAGAATCTCTTAACATTAGTCTATGAAAAATACTACTAAATACATAAGCTGTAATATATATATTATGTAGTTCTTTTCTTAAACTTTTATCTGTGTGTAAAAAATTTGAAGATATTTTCAATTATGTTTTGGTTAAGTAAAGGGGAAAATAACCTATCACACCATGGATATTATGTCAAAAACCTGGAGGCAAACGTATGAGCATCATGTGAAAAACTAAACAAACCCCTTCCCAGAATCATTAGTATGGTGATGAACAGCACATTGATGCTAATCAAACACACTTGATTAACTGATAATCATCTAACGAGAGCACCTCTATACAATCGGAACAATTTTTATCCAAGTTTGATGTTATACTTCCTTGTGAAAATCCATCTTTAGTCCACTTAAGCTTTTTCCATTTTTGGTGTGTCACAACCGTAAACTTCCGTGTTTTCTAATTTGCTCTAATGTGATACAGACATTATTTTAACAAACAGAAGTGTACATTTTCATTCATCCACCTGATATCCCTAAAGGGAACTGCTTTCTAACTTCAATTGTCACCTTGATAAACAATATTTTCCACCTTTTACAACCTTTGTATAAAAATAGCTGTTTTGAAGAAAGCCTTGAAGCAGGAATTACTATTGTGTAGAAGAGAGAATCATGCACATAAGGACTTCAGATAAGGATGGGGTTTTGGAGAAATTTTAAGATGAGTTAGCTTATAAAACAATATCTCAAGCTTTGAACACTCACAGAGCACTATTCAATCGAATGTGTAAAAATGTAGGTAACACATATGGTCAAAATTCTTCCATAAAGGCACATGAGTATTAAATACCAGCAATTTTATATTAAAATGCCTTTAACCCCCTCTCCATGCATATTTTGAACATTTTGTGCAGAAGCATTCAGTACCATAAGGCCCCTAATATATCAAAAACATGAGTTTATGCGCCCTCTCTGTTCTCGTGGTTTGCTTTTATGTACCTGAAGTTTCTCTTCTACTTGCATGTGGATCTCGTTTTGTGCGCTTGTTTCAACTTTTGTCTCTTTCGGGATGGAATCAACCAGAAAAAATACTCTGCCTGTGAATGGCTAGTTTTCAGGAAATCGTGCCTTTCAAAACAGTACCGTTTTCTTCCTAATTGCCACTAATTGTCTTTGAGAGTAGAATTTTGACTTCATATCCAGTAACCAACTCTTTCATCAACAGTTTTCCACACCATCCTGGACACAAAAGGAAAAATGCATAACAGTAGCTGCAAACTGATTAGACTTGTGAAAGTCTGCGCACAACTATAAATGAATGTTCATTCAAACCACGCTTTCCACAATATAAACAGTTAAGCTAATGTTACTTTAGCTTATAAGAAGTTCCAAATGTAGTATTATTATCATTTAAGAGCATATACGTAAATACTGCTGTCGGTACACATTCAAAACTGTGCTAAACTATGTTATGTACAGTAATGAACCCTTCACCTAACAAATTTTGACTCCAATGGTGCATTCACACAGACCACTGCACCACAGGGAGTTTAACGCTGTGCATTTCAAAAGTACCTAGGCTTCACCACAGACACCGTCATCAAATAGAAGGTTCTTAAGCTACTGTCTGCCTTCTAGTTTCAACTTAATGTGACGGACTGGAATTTTATTAAGAAAGGGACACTTGTTATGCTGTTGAAAACCAAACAACTGTGTCAGCCTTGATGTCCATGAATCTACCAGATTCTCTAGAGACAATCACTTTGCAGAGTACCACCAGCTACTTGAAGAGCTGCGTCTGGATAAGAGTCCCATTTGGCAATACTGTCTTGTACCTAGCTTGGCAGACAGCACCAGAGCTGGGGAGAGGCAGTTGTTGGCCAGGGTCTGCGCAGCAGCTAGGAGAATGAATGATGAAGGATTCAACAGTCCTTAAAACGGCTTTTATAAAAGCCACCTAAAAACCTCTTACAAACATGCTTTATTTAATCTTTTTTAACATTATCTTCTCTAAATCTTATTTTGATTGAAAAAAGCTTTGTCTTGGCTCCTCTTTCAACCTACACAACCATAATGAATACCTGCTTGGTTGCTGCGATATGGTTTCACAAAAAACATCAGCACCATTCAGCTGTTTCCGTGCGAGTGAAAATTCACTACTGGCTGCTTCACTACTCTTGCTTGGGTCATTTTCCTTGAGATATGTAAATCTACCGCTCTTACCACTGACACTGCAGTTGGTATGAATGCCCAATAAGAGAACACGAAGTAGCCTGAAGGTGATTTGCTAATGTTGCTAGTGGTAGCAAGGAGGAAAACAGCAGTTTTTCAAGAGAAGGAATTTCTTGAAAGTAGCCAATCACAGGCCTTTTGCTTTCTCCAATTGGCTCCTCCCTCAAAGTAACTTAACAAATTTGACACAAGCTCACAGAAAATGATCCACACACAAGTACGGCAGTGGGTACAGACAGATAAAAAACAAACTGCGATCCACAAGAAGGCAAATGCTTGTAATATATTGAGGGCCTCATAGTATTTTGAGTTGCCCACCACCAGGGGTAGTGGCAAAAACCTTTAACTGGGGCAACTTTCCAACAGGAAAAAGTTAATAAGTTTACACCAAGCTTGCGTCCTTTTCATCCCCTTTCTCTTTGCCAGCTAACTCACCTTGGTCTTGTTATCTCATTATCAAAAATAAATTCAAGTTTATGGTTCAAAGGGAGTCTGTGAAGGACTGGCAAGTAGTTGAGGGTGTACCCTGCCTTTCGCACATAGACTGCTGGAGAAAGGCACCAACCCCTTGTGACCCGGAAGGACAAGTGACAGAAGAGAAATGGTTTAAAAGGAAATTTTTTCCTACATTTTCAAAGATTTAGGAGGAATGATAATTTAGCTATCTGTACTTATATTTTAATCTGTTTTATTTTATCAATTAAATGTAACTTGAAAACTCAACTGGATTATTGAATATTTCTTATCATGGGTTAATAAAGTATTTTAAAGAAAGATACGTCAACATGTATTTGAAGAATGGAAAACTGGTATGCAGAGGTCAGAGAAAATATCAGCATAAGTATGTAACAAAATGGATTTTGGAAAAGGGGAGTAAACAGAAATGTCAGTGGTCAAAACAATGGAGTTAAAAGAAAAAGATAAAACAGCAGCCACAAACAACAATGTGCAAGGATCAAAACAAGGGGATGGAGCATTTTTTTTAGCAGTGGGATTTTTGCGGGCTGAAAAAGATTTAAAAGATTAGGCTCTGCTGAATTTGTTTGATCATCATATTTGTTGCCTTTTGAGTCGCCTCTGACGGACCTAAGTCTTAAAAATAAGATAAGATTACACATAAATACTAATCTCTAGTCGGGAGGAGCAAGGCTGGACGCAACAACAATACCTGCGGAAGATTATTTGCAAAGATGCTTTCCTTCTGACTTTTAACTGTCAGGGATTTTTCAGAAAATTTCTCTTGCATTAGATTCCTTTAAACTCTACCAATGTAATGTACCTTTTCTGTGTAAAAAACTAAGAATCACTTGGGTCGCAGCAGAGCCCCTCTCAATTTCAGCTTCAGCTTGAGACTAACAAGAGACTGCTTTGCAGAGAAAGTGTTTGCCAACTGGCTAACATTATCTTAAGTGTTCTGCATTTTGGACACACGCACACATGAGTGAGTATTTGTGTTATCAGAGGAGAGAGGCGTTTTGAAAGCGTCTGACAGATAAAGGAAAGAGGGAAGGAAATTTTCTTATATTGTTTAATGACGTCTCAGTGCAGACTTGCTTACAGGATGGAGAGGGGGACTGAGTTCACTTCAGTTCACAGGCAGACATCTGCATAAGTACTAGACCAGGCAATGACCTGTGTATGTAACGCTCCCTATCGGCAAGGAATGGTAAATATATATATATTTTTGTTGTAAAAAATAAAGATAGTGCAATGCACAAAATGTGTTTTTAGTTCTACAAACATATGATGTTGTAATAACGCTTTTATGATACTCCTTTACGCATGGCTTGTAAGCAGCAGTGCGCACAAACACCAAGCTTTCTCCCTGACGGGGGGGTGGGGGGTCCTTCTCCTGAAGTGATCGTGTACCTATCTGCCTGTATCGCTAAATAAAGATAGCATCAGCTCCGTCTGAGTGAGTCCTAAATTAGAAACGATTGTTTCACACATTTTGTCGCCGTTACAAGGAGCGCTTCTGAAGCCTCCGCCACAAAATAAGCGCACCAACACATCCTCACATGAGGGGAAACCCTACATCTTGCAGCCCCGTCTCGTAACTCCGGTAGCCAATCCTGAGGTGTCGATTTGGTGATGGGGGTGGAAGGTAGTGAGCCGGCTGGGAGAGGTGGGGGGGACACTGGAGCTTGCGGCTTGAGCTGTGAGCTTTGAGCGCCTCCTCATATCCCTACGATGGATCTCTCCAGTTTGTGTCGAGCGTGACGTGCTCGCGCACAAAGTTTTGACCATTACATCATAGCTTTAAAATAGCCAAGTCGGCTCGGAGAAATTACATTTTACGCACAGTGACATCAGCTGCCGGTCAAAGGTGCAGTAGCCTATTACTGTCCTTATTCCTCTTGTGGGATAAATGATTGCTTTGCAGCGGGGCGAGAAAAAAACAAAATACATTTGTGTTTTTAAAGATGATTTTCATCAAACGATTACTCTTCCTAAGGTAATAAACTTTAATGTGATAACAAAAAAGTCTAAGATGCGTTACCTAGAATACCCACTACACTTTTCAGAGCATTACATCATTGTCTAGTCTGATAAATGAACTCATTTTAAACTCTGCGTGCTGCTTTGTTTGACAGACAGTGGAGAATCGTGATGCATCAATCCACTTCCAATGTTCACAACTGACTTTTAATGGTATTAAAATAAGAAAACAAAAATCTTACCAGCGATTACTGTGGGTGAACGCTGACCTCCCTCCGGCTTGATCCACATCTCCAGAGTGAAATTGCCCCTGGGTATCTCCACACCAGGCTTGAGCCGCAGCTGATCTCCCCTGCCGGTAAAATAAACAGCGTTCCCCCGTTCCGGAGAGTTCTCCACAGCGTGAGATGAGCGCCGGCGCTGGCGGAGCACCCGCCGCTCAAGCCCGGGTAAAGACCGCTTGCCCCGGGGCAGACGTGTGGCACAAGCCCCAGGGATGGTAGCTCTTGCTTCCCTAATACGCACCAGCTCCCTCTTGGATCTCCCCTTTCTCCGGACTGTCCCGCACTCTGATCCAAAACACAAAATGAGAATCACCAGGCAAGACACCCAGGGTGATGTCCAAAGTTTCATTTTTCGGGCAAAAGAGAAGAAAAAAAAGAAAAAATGAAAAGAAAGAGGGGAAAAAATACAAAACAATAAAATCAAAATACAAGGGGGAATAAAAATAAAATAAACAAGTAAAGAACTGGAAAAAATATATATGTCCAAAATGTCCTTCTGTTTAGGATCCTCCGAGTTTTTTCCTTCTCTTTTTACAGCGGCAGAATGTCAAACCGTATAAACTGTCTTAATAAACCCATAAAGCTATGCTGTTTTTCCCTCTTTATATTGCTAAGCCACGACCCCCTCTCTTAAGCAAAACTACTCTGGAGACATTCAGGGGACACAGGAATATTTCATTCATGTATGTGTTCCACGGTTTCTTTTCAGTGGGTCCCATTTAGCCAAGGGGATGACTAATAACTAATCAATCAAGAGGGGGGTCCGGCAGATGCCCCCCTCAATCCCTTTGGAAGGTAGGAGTTACTCGTAGAAATCCACAGTTGTCCGCCAACCTCTTGTCACACCTTTTTGTTGTTTCCTTATCCTACTCGTAAAACAGCATAAGAAATGGCACACAGCCTGTTAAATTCCAAGTGACAGCAACCCGACCTCTCATATTTATTTCAGAGAAAAAAATGAGATAAATTAAGATGAAAAAACGGAAATAATAATAATAAAAAATAACTTCCCTTTTAGTCTGTGTGGAGAACAAAAGTTGAAATGTACTATGATATATAGCCTATCTGTTAAGGCGCAGGAGAGGCAGAGGGACAGAGAGCTGCAGGACAAACCATCGCGGTCCTTCTGATTGCCTGAAGCAGATACACTTGGAGGAGAAGGAGCTCGTCGTCCGCATCCAGCTGCTCTCAAAACTCTGTTAAAGAACAAGTCATGTTTCAAATGTTCCGGGATTTTCTCTGTGAGTGTGTGTTTGTGTGTTGTGTATGCATGTTGAGTGTGAGTGCGCGTGTTTTCATAGTAGGAAGTCACACAGGTAGGCAACCCTCACTGGCGGCAGTTCCCTTCGCGGTACACAGTGATACGGTGATGTTTAGAGTTTTGGAGGCGTATATGCATCCCTCTAGCGGTTACAGTTTATACAATCCTACACTTGCACATATCGCACAACAGGAGATCATTACCAAGCAGTAGCCTGCATGGGGCATGTAGAATATCTATACAAACTTGATAGTTTTTTAAGTATGGTAGGTGGAAGTATCACAGATTCCTTAGGTTTTAAAATTACTGACTGGAATATTGGGAGAGGTATAATATTTGGAAACATTTGGCATACTTCTAAGAAAAAGTGAACGATTTATCATCAAAAGGAGGAAAAGTTATTCTTAGTCATAATAATATCTTGACCCTGAACTAAATGCATCTTATTTAGGTTAACATGTGATTTAACCAGTGGATTGTTATCTGAACATTATTAGTTATGTTAATAGTCTTAAATTGGCAAAAGATTTTGCTAGTTAAACTCTTGCTGTAATGTCAAATTTACCTTGCATTTAAATATATGGACAAATAAGTAAAAAGTACTTAAACACAATTGTTAACAATGGTTAAATTCATATTCATTTTTTGTACTCAAACCTTGCCATGTTAGTCTTTCTTCTACATCCTTACACTATAACCCATTAAACATTGGTTCATTTTTCATTTTAATGTATTTTGATAAACCAGGGAAAATTGCTCAAATCCCATTTATATTACAAACTTTTGATATCTTATTTTCTGAAGACTGTAATACAGCCTATTTCCATTGATAATTGATTGAATCTACTGTTTGGGCCATTCAACTCTCCTAAAATATGAAAAAAACAATACTTAAAACAATTGTACTGATTTCCATATTTTACATTGGAATATAATAACCAATTTATTTCAGTAAAGTCACCTCCATAAAACATAAACCCACACAGACAAGTCCCTATCTGAGCTGCCTCTAGTAATTCACAATTTAAGTGAATGGTTCTTTGACGCGTGAGCTTTCAAAAATCAATAGGGGACTGAAGAACCAAAGAAGGTGTGAATTAAAGCCTGACAGAGTTCATATCAACATTACAAATTCTATTTTTCAGCCATAACTGCAACTATAAAGCAATCTGTCTTGATATTTTTCAGTGAAACTCCCAACAGTGCTTCTGTGTCCAGAAATCCTATGCATCAAACATCTCCTCAGACAGAAGGGAGGTTTCTATGTGCCTTTTTTCAAGAATCCCTCGGCCAGCTGGTGGTTAATATTTTCACAAGTCAGCTGATACCAGGAGAATGTAACTACCTTGCT
Organism: Jordanella pulchra; assembly: GCA_034780135.1. Taxonomy (NCBI): domain Eukaryota; kingdom Metazoa; phylum Chordata; class Actinopteri; order Cyprinodontiformes; family Cyprinodontidae; genus Jordanella; species Jordanella pulchra. Next base: position 13,836 of record JAUZNJ010026653.1, on the reverse strand, counting down.
TAGTCAGAGACACAACAGCTGTGAGTTGTTTTCAACCTCCCTTACTACCTGAGTTCTTTCACAAAATGTGCAGAGGACGGCTGCAAGGTTCAGTTGACAAAGTTAATAAAATGAAAAAAAGATTCTGCAAAATTGAATACGTTAAATAAATATAAATGTTAGCAATGTTTCCTTGGCGATTGGAATAAAAGGTGGATAACACAAAAAATGTGTCATGTAAACATGTTTGGTGAATCACTCATCTGCAGCATCTTTCTGTGTTTTGTTGGTTACCTTGAGCTTTTAGCTTGAAGCAACCAATGACATTGTGTGAGTTACAAAATGTGGATATTCCAGCCTGACCAACTTGGGCTGATTTTAGATCAATTGATAAATTAACAAATCAGTTAATGATAGTGATTTGGTTTATTTCATTCACCCAAATGTTTGTTTAACTTAGACAACACATTCATGGCCAACCAAGCACTAATATCACTGCAGCTTAAACAGCAGTAATGGCCAAAAGAAGAGTGGGAAATAATAGTTTAAGTTTAATTAAAACAAAAACAGAATTAAAAACATTTTTGAGCAAGAATATAGCCATTTATAGGCTGGTCTGTTGGGTTTATCAAGAAAGAAAAGGCTGAATTGTTAAATGATTTTCTCTGCATTGATGTATGTAGTCCCCAGCTACTGCCAGCTAACCAAGCTAACAAGCTTTCTAATCCTGAGTCTACCTCCTGATGAAGGGGGCGTCTTTCCGCACAAAGTAGACAATGAGCACAGTTTAATTCATAGTTGTCGTTAGGCTTAATTCAGTGTTTCAGTAGTCACTGAGATTGATTGTTAAGATTAATTTGAAGCTACATAACAGAGTAGATTTATTTAACATTTATTGTCTCCCCGGAGCGATGAAGAACATATTTGGAAATTAAAGGGACAGTTTGTATATACTGTAATTTGTTTATTGTATCAGCAAAAATCAAGTGTTGCTTTTATAAATACATATTCTGTCAAAGCCAAATAATAATTGCATCAAAAATAAGAGTTTCCATAGCTTAAAATACATTATTCATAAATATATAGTATATAGCAGGAAGGGGACAAACTTGAAGAACATAAACATGTCAAGATGATCATACTATATCACTCTACTTACCACTTTCTGTTGAAATAGAGGAATATCAAAACTTTTTGCCCAGTGAGAGGGAATAGAAAGTGACCCTGAAAAGAACAAGAAGTAATAACTAGAAAAAAAGTCTACATGAGTGTAGATTTTACCAGATAGAGACCGTTCACAAGGGAGAGTGGAAGGGAGGGCATCAAAATGGATGCAAAGTTTGCTCACATTCTGCTGGGTATGTATTTAATTCATGATAACTAAAGTTTATTTTGTGCATATCTTAGAAACAGGGCAGTGAGCTCCAGCCACAACTCTGTGCTAACAGCAGAGTGGCTAGTTTGTTTGTTAGCCTACACTGGAAGAAAAACAGATATCAGTTGCTGTTATTCTTGTCATACCAGCAGGCGACTGTATGCTTCTCCTGGTGATGATTATGAGAGATTTTTCATTTATTTCATTGTTCATTTTGACTAATTTGTTAAGGTTAATGTTTGTTGATGCCTTCACAAAGAATTAATTAAAGTTAAAGCACTTTGTTGTTGTGATTTAATCACTAGGGCTACATAATTCTAAAACATTTATCAGATAATATCTATGACTAATAATACATATAATTATAAAAGATACATTTCCAACATCCCATGATAAATCATTTGTTATTAATTAATAATAATCAAGAGAAGCGTGTAACAAAATTACGTATCATTATGCACCTCATCACCTGACGGGAGACTTGGACTCATGCTGGATGTTAACATTGTCACATTTATGACACTAATAGCTTCCATAGTAGTTATCACAGGCTTAACTGCGAGGCACCAGAGCATACTTCTTGACTATTTGTAAAGCATTCAGCACACCACTAGGTGGGAGTAAAGCTTACCCACTAGTGCTTTAATGTTTGCTGCGAGCACTACCTCATAATTTTCTACCTTTAAATTTATATTTTTTTGGATCTTCATTTATATACAGGTAAAATGTGGATAGTGGCAGCAAGAAGCAGAGACAGTCGATGATATGTAGACTAGAACAACTGAGTCCTAATATTTTTCTAAACAACTGAAGTGTATTTTTATTAACAAAATCAGATTATGAAAAACTAAAACAATACTCTTGATTAGTCAACTAATCTAAAAGAAAAAATAAACAATGGATTGGTCAACTATTAAAGTAATCATTAGCTGCAGCCCTAATACACAGATGATGTCTTAATTTCACCTTGAAGCATTTTATGAAGGGAGCATTTAGGTTCAGATAATACACATCACATGGTAATGATCTCATTATGCAACTAAAAAATATTTAAAGTCCAAAATCCAAGGAGCTAAAAGAAGTAATGCCCAAGCCAGGGAACTTCTTGTCCCATATTTACTCGACTTGATATTATTTTTACAACTGATTGAAAACGTTCTTTCTTTGAAGTAAAGACTGGCAAAAATAATCTGTGATTGTGTCCTAATTATTTAACATATTTAATTGATCTTAATATACAGTTATATAGGTTTTGATATGAAAGATGTGAGATAAGTGCCTGAGATACAACCCTGCAGCCCCCCCTAGGTCTACCCAGAAGCCCTCTTTCAGAGAAACACCAATCTTTAAGGTATTACCTTAGGAAGGTGTCCAAAAGTTATCCTTTCCAAAGACCCAAAGCAACTCAGCTTGGTACCTTTGATCCAAAGAAGCAGAAACTCTACTCTGAAGTCCTTCCAAAAGAAAATTCCTTTCAGCTATATTTCAGCTGTCGTTTTTGTTGCTATCTACAGCTCATGTCAATGGGTATCTTTTGTAGAGTTTCACATAACACTTCAGGACAGGATTTGGATTTTTAGAAGCAGTGAGACACCTTGTTTCTCTAAGTTATTGGAAAACACTAAAATCTGAAGAGGGGTTAAACTCAACCTACTGCTGTTTCATTTTGATGCAATTAAACAGATAATTCAGATAAAACACCTGCGTCTGAATACCAAAGCAAGAACAATAATCAACGTGGTTAATTAACCTGTACCCTTCATATATTTTAAATAAATATATGAAGACTTATTCACTGCAAAGCTCACTGGAGCAACACCCTTTGCTTTGACTCCCCAGCCTTCCCCTTCTCCAGCTTTGTTCTTCAGTTTAACAAAATAGACTTTTCCCAAGCAATCCATTAGATATAATCTGTCCAGTAAATCCTGGGTCTCCTGGGAGTAGAACATCTTTAAAACATCCAACAGCCAAGCATGGAAGTGGCATCTTCCTGAAGTTTGATTTACAAATAGGGAAGCCTGGCTGGTTGTGCTGTTGAGTGCAGTGAAAGAAAAATGAAATTTACTCGACACCAGCTGGAGGTAGTTTCTTCAGACGTGGTGATGGTTAATCATAAAAGAACTGAGAAAAGCTCTGAATAACTGCCTGTTATAATTAAAAATGATAGAGGTATTTTTGTTGATACCCGCCACACAATAATAATATAGTTTACATTTTAGAATGGCAAACAAGGCACTCTAATTCAGTCCATCTGTTCAACTGCATCTTTGGCTGTTTAAGAAAGCTTTCATCTGAATCAGATGTAATCAACCTGACTGATTTATGGCTATAAAAGCTATTCCCAGACTTTTTTAAGCTAAATGGATAATATCAGTAACTGGGAACTAATCTGACTTATTACTTAAAAGAACAAAACAAAGCTCTGGACTGCTTATAGAGGAAAAAAATTGGCCTCTGGTAAGCGGCTCAAAGCCCTACTAATTCATCACTTAGCACCACGTTTAAACAATTATATAATTTTTAAATGAAGTTAATATGATTAGCATATTCAAAAAGAATATAATCCAATTCAAAGTTATGGACTGGAAAAGCTTGAAAATGTTTAACATGTTAGGGATGTGTACATTTCAGGTTGACTCACTGGAGCATACCCATGTTTACCGACTGTCGCCTTTGACAGATGCGAATTTCAAAATCAAACACTCAGACAAAACTTTTAAACCTTTGAGCTTGTAAAAACTTTCCAAGACCCTTGCAACTAAATAAAAACAAAATGGATTTTATTTTGCACTCTGATTTTGTTACACTGCAAATTACTCAGATACACGAAAAAGAATATTCTTGCATTCAGAGGAATTCAGATGGCTGAAATATTTCCGTTTCTCGTCTGTTCTTCTCTTGTTGTTTATAGTAAACGTGTGCTCAGACAGCTAAAAGCTGCCACCTACCATAAAGAGAAGAAGGAACAAACATTAAATATTTACTTTCTTCCTCATATAGTCTTTTGACTTTTGAGCCACATTTTTCTTTTTGTGTCCAAGGTATTGTTGGTGGAGAGGGAGTGGGGGACGGAGGTTTGAAGAGGAAGTTTTATAGCTTAGGAAGTATTTGAAAGTTGCTGCAAGAACACCTACAGCATTAAAAAGGAAATGCGGAAAGATTTCACAGAAGTTGCATACTAACATTTCTTTAGTTGATTGTATCTCTTTAGGAGGTTTCCCATAAAATTGCTATTATTTTAATTCACGATTTTAAGCTTTTTTTTACTCTGTTATAAAGTTTACATTGAATTTATTAGTTATTTCTCAAGAGTATTTGTCAAAATATACAGTTGTGTTACACATCAGATAAAGTGCAAAGGGGAAAAGATTAAAAGAAAACAAAAAATAATGGTTATAAAAAACAATTTTGTAAAACCTTTTATTGGTCAGAAATACCAGGTATCCTTTATCTTTCATCCAGTAGTACTTTCTTAGGAATTGCCAGCACCAGTATCGTTAAAGGAATTGTCTAGCCAAAAGATGAACAGGGGAGTAAAATAAAAAATGCTTGGCCTTAGGAGAAACTGTAGGTATTATAGACAGTAGGGAGTTCTTAGTTATTGCACAACAGCTGGGCCAGCAGTTCTGGATCACATATCTGAATGGTCCAGAAAAATTGCAAAAAAACACCCCAAGTGTTTTTGTCTAATACATTAGTTTATAAAGTCAGTAGATTGTAGGAACTATCTGATGTTAGTATCTGACAGAGTAAATATCATGAAAATTTTGTTAAATTTGTCCACTACTGCTTTTTTTTTTCTAAATGTTACTTTCCATTTAGGGAGCTACTTTTTCCACAATCTACACATTTTGTTTTTTAGTATATAAAATATACTCTAGCAGAATGTTGGCCTTCACTGCCTTTCATGTAAATATCCTTCCCCATTACCAAACACCTTTGACAAGTAGCAAACATTTGAACCCATAGCCTTAAAATGGCAGAAATCTGGTTTTAAACAGGTCATCTATAGCTGTTATAATATCTGTCTTTTCCTCCCAAATGAACAAATTCACAGTTATATCTGAGATGAAATACTTAATGCTCATAAATACATACATCTGATCTATCGCTTCCTGCTAGATGTGATGGCCATCCTTATTACTTGTATCTTGAAGTCATTGTGAAAAAAATCCATAATTCTTGTCCTCTGTTATGTAAATGTATCTTTAACTCTAAGGACAGTATGTCACAAAACAAAGCTTTTGTGAGCAGAGCAATGACCATGACATTATTTCCCATTATGTTTCACTTTAAGGTCTTTAATTTGTTCGTTATAAAGGGTTGTAGTTGGTGCCCATTGTTGGTGATTGATGCAGGGATTCCTTCAAGCAACATCCAACTTTAGCCCAATGACCTGTGATAGTTGTGATCCATCCAACCCAGATTCAGTTTTTTTTTTTCTTAATGCATGGCGGATCCAAATTAGTCTGCAAAGTGGAAACCACTGTCGAAGAGTTGGGGCAAGAGTGAAAAGGACAAACTCTAAACTAGGATTAACCTTTACAACAGAGAGAATAACTATGCTTGAAATGTAGTGTAAAAGGCAAATACATCATCTGATCCTTATTATAGTGCAATATGTGATAGCATTAAAGAAAATTATAAACATGTCCTGAATAAAATAAGCAATTAAAAATATATTTAAGTCTCTTAATTGCTGCGTTGCTCTTTCAATAGAAAACCATCCATCCCATCATCCAAAATAGAGGCTATTTGCATTGGATTAATCTATGTTTACTGTATTGATAGTAAACTACATATTTAGTATGACTTAAGGAGTCAAATCTGTAAGTGACACTGGTGGGATTATCTACATTGAAAATCTGAAACCATGCCATATTTCTACCCCTCCCCCCTACCCCTTGTTCTACTCATTTTTGACCCAATGAGGGATTACATCCATGATGTCTAAAAGGAACAGCTTGGTGAAGCGGGTAAAAATATGAGCACTCAGATTTTATAACAAATCTGCTTGTATGATGCTACTACAAACATTTCTGTCATTGGTTTAATTTTTTTTTCAGTGTTCCTCAATCTCTTGATCACTGGAGTTGAGATACATGTGTTTGCAGTCTACTACTGTAGTCCTGCTATGTTATCCAAGTGCAGGTCAAATGAGGGGGGCATAGTCCCATAATCCATTAATGCATCCAGTTTAATCTGTACTATGGTTGTTCTAGAAGTAAAATATAAATACCTTGCCTTGCTTATCATGGATGAGCTGTATTTAAAACGTTATATTTCTGCATGTTTTTACAAGATTCCGTACATTAGGGTGAAATTATTCAATCTGTTGGAAATATCAAACATTAAGAGAAATAACACTTTGATTTAACCCAAAACTTAGTATGGTGGTCACTCTTTCTAAATATAATGTCGTTACAGAATATCCATTAAAGCACTTAAGAGTATTATCTCATCCAACCTACAAACAGATACCAGCCTGAGTTTTCTGTGAAAACTGGCACGCATGCACTTTCCAGTAAAAAGACTGCACTGGCTGAGATGGAGGTGTGGTTCCTACTTCAGCACATAATATTTCTACTACTAAAAAAGCATATATGTGCATTGACAAGGTTTAATCTCCTTTAATGCTTTTGACAGCTGTCATTAATATGTACTCAGCATGAAAGGGTAGCAATCAGCTGAACCAGGACTTAGAAACTGAAAACAGAATCTGCTTTCTAGTCACAGTTTAAAGGTGAAAAGATGACTTGACACCAAAATAGATTATTGACTTGTATGATGCATGCAGTCCTGATGTTTAACAGTTTGTATTAGTTCCTCAGAGCCCCTTCCTGTCTGTCTTGTAATTATTACTTCCCAAAACTATTTCGGCTTATTCAACAAACTAATTTAATTTATAATATAAATCTATATTTATAATATAAATATTTACGTTTCTCATAATATGTTGCGTACCTTTGCCACATTCTGGCATTGCTGGGAGGATCCATGTGCAAGAGTGGTAAACAGTCCATAGATTCGTAAATAGTGGTCGCAGCCTGCGCATGCGTCCTGGATACCTAGCCATGGTGATATTCCTTTGGCTGACTGGTAAATGCATATGATTATTTCCGGGAGTCTTTAGGATCAAATCCCACCCGGGCCCTCTGCTGCAAACCTTGCCACTTTGGCGTTGCAGCACCAAAATGCAATGCGCAGGCAGCATTCAATCCCACTCCCAAGTGAATGTCAACCAGTCATCCAAAGGGACATTTGTGTGGCTAAGTAGCCAGGATTAGTTGGAGGCATAGTGAAAGGAGCCCACACTGTCACATCTCTCCCCTCGTGCTCTGCCCAGGTTGACACCACCATTTACGAATCTATGGACTGTTTACTTGACCATAGATACTGACAGAAAGGGGCAGGATTTCATCCCATACTCCTACCAGAAAGTGGCTTGTCCCCTTTAAGTCGGAGAAGAATTCCTGCCTCAAGTGGAGGAGTATAAGTTTCTTGGGGTCCTGTTCACAAGTGAGGGGAGAATGGAGAAGGAGATCAATAGACAGACCTGTGCAACTGCTGCTGTAATTCGGACGCCGCAACAGTCTGTTGAGGTGAGGAGAGAGCCGAGTGAAAAAGCAAAGCTCTCGATTTACGGGTTGGTCAATGTTCCTACCCTCACCTACTGTCATAAAATTTGGGTCATGACCGAGATCCAAAAAGCTGAAATGAGATTACTCCACAGGGTGGCTGGGCTCTCCCTTAGAGACAGGGTGAGGAGCTCGGTCATTCGGGAGAGGCTGGGTCTCCTCCACATCAAGAGGGGTCAGCTGACGGCCCAGGACCTGCTGGACAGACTTTGCCTCTAGGCTGGCCAGGGAGCGCCTTGGGCTTCTACTAGCAGAGCAAGAGGAGGTTTCTACGGAGAGGAAAAGTCTTGGGGTCTTTACTAAAAGCCAAACTAAATAAATTAGCTTTTATTAATCAACTTAACCAGATAAGGCGGCAAAGGGTACAAACAGGAGTGAGAGCGAGAGAGAGAGATCTGAGCTAAAGAGGAGATGTTTGGCAAATTTATTGTGATTTGGTAATATAGACCTTCAGGACCTTGGTGCATTTGGCGAAGGTTGCTCATGAAAAAAATAGAGTCAGTGACTGTTCAGCTCTTAGCTCCAAATAATAACAGTTGTTTTGAGGGTTTAAGTATAGCTTTTCTGGCATTTCATCAGCTAAGGAAAGTAGTTAAATAAAAAACATGAAAGTTCATATTAGAATTATACCAGGGTGACTCCAGATTCTCATCTAAAAATAACTGGCTTCTTGTATCTGAAACAAAAATATTTTTTTACTTGTTAACTGGAAATGTTCAGTATGGCATCTAGGCCTAGGCAGTAATACTTTTGAGGGATTGTGATTTTATTATTTCTGTGTTTCATAATAGCGCAGGAGTGAGAGAAGAGGACAGATGAGAAAAACAGTAAGACTGATGTAAGATGTAAAGCAAAAGAAGTAGACTGATAACAAAGTGAATTAGAGCATATGAAACTGGGGAGGGTGTAAGTTGTGTAAGGCAAAACGGTGAAAAAGATTAGAAATATGTCAGAAAAAAGGGAGGGAAGGTAAAGGTAAAGGGTCAATGCACGAATGACTCCTCCTCCATTTTTTGTGATATTCTCATGACGTGTTAATATCAGTGAGGAAAGACACATCTCAGCTGTTACACTTGATTTTTATTTCCTAAATAGGCATAAACATGTAGAAATACATTAAACTGTAACCATCAATGTTTCTTCATTTAATCTTGGATTCATTTAAATATTTTTTAGAGCTGAAAATGTCCCCAGATTAAGTCACAAAAATCTGGTTACCTTACCTTTGATTTAATGCTAGTGCTTGTCGGAGAGAGCTACATGTGCAGGAGTGCAGAGTACGGCACAGTCAGCACACCAATGTTCACCACCACTATTGCCCCTCCGTCTAGACTTGAGAGCATGTCCATATGGAGATGGTTAGAAAGCTCATTAGACTGCCTACTTGAAATACAGTTGCAGTGACGCTTGTCCATAAAAATACACAGTAGACTGGTTTTTGCAGTGGTATTAACCAAGTTGAGGCATCAAGCCCCCAGGAATGACAACAGTTTTGGACACAAAATGATGTCTGTAACTTTCCAGGAAAGGAATATGAATTATTTCTTGGAAGATCTCAGGAACCAGTTGCTTGAGCTTTTCTAATTCAACAGAAGTGAGGAAGACAGAAAAATGTTTAGTAAGGTGAATGGGATATGCCCCACTGAAAAAGAAATATCACTTGGTCTTGTTTTCACAGGTTTCCAAACACGAAGAAAAGAGAGCAAATATATGGTCAAACTCTTCTTATTACTAAATGTTTATTCATATTAACTTGAAAGGAATGTTATTTGTTTGTTCGTTTGGCAAAAAATAACCTAAATTTAGGTAGTCTGATTTAGGTTCATTCAAAAACTGCTATGGGAAAACTGTAAATGTTTTAGTGAAGATTGGAAAGTCCTACTTCCAGTTGATTCTTTTCTTTAATCAAGAAAACAAATAAACAATAAAAGCTATCTGCTTTCAGATACATTTTCAATAATGTATACAATTTTGAAATTGTTTTTATAAACATTCACTGTTATCATTAAAACCTTTTCTTTCTCCACTAACCTTTTGAATACAGTGTGAAAAGAATGTATCCAAATAACCATAGATAAGCCCAAAATAATATATCTGCATCAGTACACTGACCATAAAAGGTCAACTACATGCTTGGGAACCTGTAGGACAAACTTCAGATGTGTAAGATAATTATAAATTAATGAAACTGCAAGAAGAACAATTAATTACGTGAGATGAACTTCTAAAATGCCAAAATAAACTTAAATGTTTACTGAACCTTATTTTAATAATTATTTTTATTTATTTTAATTGGAGAGTTACATTTTACTCCAAAAAGAAGCATCTTCATTACCTCGTCTTTATACTCTATTAACACGAAAGAATAAGGCAGTGACTGTAAATATCAAGACTAAACAGTTTTATAATCTCTAGAAATTTTTCCATTACACACAAAGTGAAATTTAATGGAAATATTAGGAACAATTTATATTTGTGTGTGAAAAGCGAAGGTTTTGTTGAACTAATGGCCCAAATTCACAATAATTGTACACGAATTAAAATGGGAGACAAGAGGGGAGAAAACATACAGCAAAAGTTCCATAGTTAGGACCTGAACCCTGGATATCTGTATTGAGGACTGGAAGCCAAAATATTATTTATACTGGGCACCCACAGTATCAACAAGGGTTTTTACCTTCCGCTGACTTTAATAAAGATCACCCCAGGGTCACCCCTCTGTGTTCGATCTAACTCAGTCCGTATTATAATACATTTCCATTTCATTGGAACCCTTATGGTAAGAGGTCATGCTTTAACGTGCAAAATCGAAAAAGTAATAAAAAAAATGTGATGGGGTGTGCAGGTGTCTCAGTTGTTAGCGCGCATGACCCACGTACAGAGGTCTTAATCCTCAACCCGGGCGACCCAGGTTCAAATCCGGCTTGTGGTCCTTTATTGCATGTCTCTCCCCCTTTCTTATACCCCCTTTCCTGTCAGCTTACTGTCTGAAAAACAAGCCACTAGTGCTGTAAAAAAACTCAAAAAAAAAGATGTAACTTTATTTCTTTAAATGTTTATTTTATAAAGACAGAGCTTTCCAAACAAAATCTTAATTTGTTGCAGTCTATTCTACCCACACTATAACTAACAAACCCATAAAACTATTTAGGCAATTTTATACCCACTTAATCTCTTTGTTTTAATTGTTCTGTTGAAAAAAGTCTTTACCAGTGCAATTAACCCAGCATAGCTAACCATATCTACAGGCGAAGAGACATGTTTACATGTTGATATATAAATGAATACAAATATCTTCCAGTCAAAAAAAACTAAGAGATCTTTTTAATTGTAATTCAGTAAAGGGAAAAAAAAGTTAATGTTATGCATATAGATTACATGGTTTTGTGTGCATGTTTTTATCCTAAAAAGGGAACTTCAGATACAAAGAAATTGAGTGTTCCTCTCTGCTTTGTTTAATTTCTTCAGATGTTTCCAACTTGCAACTCAGGGTTGAAAAACCATGTCAAAACTAAAAAAACACAAAAAAACAATATCCAAGTACAGCTGCAGCCCTTAGAAAACTATAACCAAAGACAAAAATGGCAAGAATGCCCAGAATGTGGCTGGTCAACAACATTTACAAAACACAGCTCACTTTGTGAAGAACATACCTTATTCGACTTGCTTGGATCACAAGTAATCAGCATGCTTTGCGGAGTATGTAAACAATGGTGGGGTGCTGCAGAAACTGTAATGTCAGTAACTGAAGCACAATGAGATAAATGCAATATGTTTAGTACAACGCTAACGTTAGTGAGCAAAAAAAAAAAAAAAACAAAAACAACAAAAAAAATAACCCACATGCTGCAGCATAAGCAAACAATGCAGAACGCAACATTGAGATGAGCAAACAATAGGCACGTGCTGATTTGGAGTCAACATTGCAAAACACTGCACCTTAATGTGTCTGGGCCGAACAATGTAAAAGCCGATTATGCAAATTGGGGTTATCGAGGGCATTGCGATCTAACAATGGCGCCAAGTTGATTGGACTGTGTTTGTGTGTGTGTGGATGTTTGCATCTGTGTGTCTGCACAAGCCTTTCCCTTGGGTTTCTATTTTCCCCCACAGATGCCCTTCCCCAAACCCTCTATCCCATGGTCTTTTTTTTCTGAGGCCTCATTATGGAGGCTGCTGCTGTCAATCGGAAGGTCAAGGGTCACGGCAGAGGTTCAGATTGATCAATACCCCCCAGTCGGATCAATCAACTTGCCTTTTCGTTTCCACCAATAGGCTACTAGCTTGAATCAAAACAATGGAGTGAGAGGAAAAAAGAATGTCAGAAAGAATTAGGATAGGGGGAACGTAAACAAGTTCGCCTCGCTGAACACATTCCAGCAGCTTCTTTTTCCACCCAAACTTTGGAATGACATTGTCGAGGACACTGATGACTGTCGTGCGTCATCATGATGCACCTGTAATGTCCTTGGATGTTTCTCTACGTTATCTTCAGTTTCCAGACACTTTGTAGAAAATTTGGATCTTTGGCTACATGGTGATTTGTTCCCGATGACAATAACAATCACATACACTAGCTATCTTCAGCTTTTTTTGGTGTTAACATTTTTGGGATACAAACTTTAACATCATATTCATATTTAATGTCTCAATACATGTTTGAATAACCAAAAATGTTAAATGACAACAAAAACATATGTCCTATTAGATTTATGAATCCCCTATTGTCATATTTTCAAATCAGGATACAAAATACTTTTAAGCAATACTATAAAATTCCAGTGATCCATTAGCCTCAATCATCAAACAGGCTTAATAAAAGGGGTCATTTTTCAATATCCTCTGAAATTATAATTGCTCAGTGTGTATTTTGCCAAGGAATTATTCTCCCTAAGGAATATTTCCTGTCACCAAGAAGTTACAAATCATGGAAATGAGATGACGGAATATAGAAGAGAAAGCCACTCAATGCTAAATCATTAAAAATGTGCCGTCTTTCCTCCACTCCACGGAAACACTTAGTCCTTATGACATTAGCATTCTGGGGGCCAAGTATGAAGAGTAAGCTGTGTTGAGCTATTCAGAAGTAAATATATGTATTTGTAAATGTGTCTGAATTCTAATGGGATTTTGGTTGCAAGCAATCATATGAGAAGGTGAAAACTAATAATGCAACATGTTTCTATAAAAACACACTATGCTCATTTTTTTAGCAATTAAACTTTCATCGTCAAAAACAATTCATTCGTGGACAAAATAATACAACTTTTTCAAACAAACTGTTATATGACACACAACTGTCAGCGTATTTTATGTGAATACAAAGTAGTGTATAATTGTGAGGTAAAAGAGCTCCCATAGGAGGAACCATCAACATGCCAAAAGACATCTTGGTATACAAATCAGATAAAACCAGAAAAAAAGAAACTATTCCTGTGGTGAGTCCTAACTGTGGGAGCAGCATCTGTCTGTTAAAAAAAACTTTCATTCATCAAGAGAGTTTGTTTAGAGTTGAGCGGGAGAGTACAATGAAAGATGCAAATTGTTTAGGTCAGAGTACAGGCAGGACTATACTCTAAGGAAACTTAGGATATCTGGAAAGAGTTGACAATTAATGATAGATGTTAAATAAAGGTTTAATAGGTATGAATATCTTTTTAGGGCACCTTTGTGGAATTGGGAATGTCTTGATTATCGGTGAAGGTTCTTAGTCATCCAGGTCATGGTCAAGCTTAGAAAGTTCAGTTTAGGCCACTGGACGTGTAGATTTCTAGAAGACGTTTCGCCTCTCATCCAAGAGACTTCATCAGTTCTGACTGATGCAGGAGAAAACAGAGATAAATA